>JANHFJ010005039.1:60532-71451 GCA_032468195.1 Cerberus rynchops | reverse complement strand
GTACTGCAGGCTACTTCTGCTGCCTGCTGACTGCCTGCAGTCTGGCAGTTCAATTCTCACCGGCTCAAGGTAGATTCAGCTTTCCATCCTTCTCAGGTCGGTAAAATGAGGACCCAGATTGTTGGGGACAATATGCTGACTTGTAAACCACTTAGAGAGGGTTGTAAACCACTGTGAAGCAATATATAAGTCTAAGTGCTATTGCTATTACTTATACGTGCTCTAGGAAAGATGCTTGTGGACCACATACCAAACACTCCTTGACAAAACATGTGTTATCAGCTTTTCAGTTGGCTATATGTTGGCACAAACAAATAACTGAACAAGATGACTTTATGATCATTTCAATTTGTGCTGAAAAATGTGCCTTATAATGGAGTTGCATTAACTTTTATATAGGTATCATTGAATTGTATCTTAATTAACTTTTTTATTTATTTAAATCCTTTTTTGTATGATGCTTTGTTTTCTTTTTTGCTCTAATCCATACTGAATCAATAATATTAAATTAAAGAATAATAACAAAGTAATATCCTTTGCTGCATCTTAGGTTTGTGCATCACCCAAATTAATTTTATATTGCAGAGGAATTACTTTCCAGTATATCTTTCATGTGTTCCAAATGATTTATTTTTACTTGCTAAATATTTGTTCATGGCTGAAGCAAAATTAAGAGGTCTTTTCATCTGTGATGTGATAAAACACAGGAATCTGCATCTGCAGATTCTCTTGTCATATTTTACATAAAAAGGATCCTAAGTTTAGTCAAACATAATTGTAACCGTCTGTTCATCTTCCAAAATGAACCAGGATACAGTTGGGATTGGGTTATATATGAATCCATGGATTTATTCAACAGAAATGTGGAAAGATTGCAGCCAACCAATTATATTTGATAATGTAGTATTAGGTTAATCTATTAAAATGAATTAATATTTATTGGGATTGACTGGATTATTCTCATGATTAAAAATAGTCCTGGAGATTTACCATGAACTTGTAATGATGCTGTATGGAACATTTAAAGTTCATGATTCAATTCTATATACAGGTAGTTCTCAATTTATAACAGTTTGTTTAGAGACTGTTTTTCACATTTACAATCATTGCATCATCCCCATGGTTTTATGATTAAAATTAAAATTCTTGACAACTGACTCATGATGGTTCATGAATAAATTGAGGATTAGGTAAATCTGGCAATGTGATTAGAATGCAGTACTGCAGGCTACTTTTGCCTTCAATTTAGCAGTTCAAATCTCCCCAGGCTCAAGGTTGGCTTAGCCTTTCATCCTCCTGAAGTTGGTAAAATGAGGACCCAGATTGTTGGTGGTAATATGCTGATTCTGTAAACTGCTTAGAGAGGGCTGGAAAGCACTGTGAAGTGGTATATAAGTCTAAATGATATTGCTATTGCTATTACCTGTACAAGGAAATGTGTATATCTATGTATAGTATCTCCATTCCACCTTCTTCTAATTTGCAAAATGTCCAGATCTTTGTAGCAACTGTGAACTTTGGAAATTGATTTTTAGCACTTTCCGAACTAATCATAGAACCGTACCAATTTACACTCTCATGTGGCCAATCCTAGGAATATCAAGGAGGAGACCAGTATTGTCATAAACAAAATGTTTCTTTTAGAAATTAAAGATGGAAGTGCTTTTTTCCCCCTTCCACATAACTTTCTAAGAAATAAGTGCAATTCCCATCTACCTTGTACACTATGGGGTTAGTAGATTTTTAAATTTCAAAGAACATATGAAGATTTGCCAAAAGTCTCTAACCATGACCTATTAATTTGAGGAAAAAAAACCTCCTTATCTATTCTGAGCGAGTAAGATGAGAGTCTTGTACTCTTCTGTCATGTAACTAAGATCATTATCCAGGATCCCACAAGGTACAATGCTGCCAAAGTAACTCTGATTAATAAACATTCAGTTAAATGTTATATACCATATATAAACCAGCCTTTGTGTTTCAAGCTGCTCAATGTACTTGTGTAAGACTCTGTGAATTGTGTTCCAGAGATATAAAACTATTGCTCCATGCCATGTCTTCAGATGGATATATAAAACCAGCAGCTGTGCGTACAATTGTGTAATTTCACATATGCAAATGCAAAACAGCAATTTCTGTCTTACACACATGCACACTTTTTAACTGGAAAAAGCAAAATTTACATAGTATTCATTAACATTTGATTTCATGAGAAACTGAATAGACTTGCATGAAATGAAGCTTTGGTTTAAGTTGTGTATTGTACTCTGATTGAAAGAGAGGGTGAAAGACGGATAGATCTGATTGCTACTCTTGTCACTGGGCAACTTTCCATGAATTTTCATGTGCGTTGCTTGGATTGGACACTAAAATTTAGAGCCAGAAAAGAAATAAAAAATTAAATATGCACTGTTATACTGTATTGGATTTAAGTTCAAGGGTATAAAGCTCTTAACAGTCAGCCCTTTATTTAGAATTAGGGTCAGCAAAACTGTTGCTATCATGCATTCCAAAATTTAGAAAATTCCAAGTAATGATCCTTGATTGGCATCCAGAATCCAAGATTAATTGATAAACAGGAAAGAGGAAAATCAAGTGTGTTTTTGTATGTTTGTGTTGAGACTTCACAATGTATTTTCTTTCACATAATGGGTTAGCATGGGTGGGTCCATGTATTTGATGAGATATAATCTTTAAGCAGAGCTATAATTAGAAAATATGAAAAATTCTGTGCATTTAAAGATGGAACAAACCAAACATGCTGAATGTCTATGAATGTCCATCTCCCACAGCATCCAATACAACTGATGAAGCTCTCAGGATAAGAAGTGAAACATCTTGATTTCCTCAAAAAATCAGTCCGGTTGCCTTTTCAAAATAAAAACCACTTTTGAGTCAACAATGCTGAAGAACCACGTCCCTTGCCACCCACCCATCTGAAAATATGTCTCAAGTTTATCTGTTCTCTCTCAGTGGACTAGATGAATCTGATAGGTTGATTCTTCATTTCTTCTTTCAGTTTATATCCTATATTTTAATACTCAAGCAGCTTACTTAAGGAAGCTTAGGTCATAAAACAATCTCAAAAAAGACAAACATGCAAAAGACACTAAAACAACTAAAATGTAAATAATAAAGGCATTAAGATCTGAAGCTAAAGAGACCGAGCTTTAGAAAAGGAATGGAAAAAAAAACTAACACACTTGAACCTGACATGGTTCTGTTCCCCCTACTTGCAAATTGCTTGTAGGGCTTTCCTCCCTATTATTTTTGCACAAATATCTGGCCGAGATGGGAGAAAAAGAGTCTTCAAGAGAAGCAAAGCATGTCTTTAAGGTCAGGATGAACATGTCAAGTTAAATAGCTTATTGAAAGAATGTACCGCATTATGACTTTTGACTCATCCACAGAGTGTGCATGACAGTGGCTATTTAAGAGTTGATTCTGTAGGAAAGTCCTGAACAACCTACCGAGAGCTAAGAAGATCAAGCTGTTGAAGCTAGGCTAGATGAGAGTGTCTTCAAAGTATGTTGTATTACAGCTCCTATTTTTGTAATCAGAACAGCTGGTAATCTCTGAATTATAGAGCTGTGCCACATTATCATCCATTAGATTTGCAAAGCACATCAAGGAGTTATAAATTCCAACCAATTGCCTTCCCTTCCCTTCCCTTCCTTCATCCCGGTTTGTCTTTACGGTGGTGATTTCCAGATGTGGCTAGGGTGGTGCTGGAAGCTCTTTCTGAACATAATCTGTCTAATCTCAAGGAGTGCTGAAGCTTTCAGGGAAGAGCTTGAGGCTCTTTCGAGAACTTCTGGGAAAGGTCTGTGTCATAGATAGTTTGCAGAGAAGAACTGAAGCTAAGAAAAGAAGATGGGACAGAGCATGCCCATCACAACACATATTTCAACTACCTTTGGAAAGTGGGGAAAACAAAATGTAGTTCTCCAAGGTAGCTAGAACCTGGACTTCTTACAATTGGGGAATAAACCAGTGCCACCCCCTCCCTTTATTGTCAGTGTTGTAGTAGTGTCCAAGAGATCCAAAGTATAATCTCGTAGGACTCATAATCCAATGCGTTTGGAGTGTGCCAGTATTCTGAATATTGGCACATTAGAGTCCTTTTACTGTATATGAAGCAATGCTTGGAAAAATACTGAATCTTTGCTATCAATATTTTTATCCATCAATATTTTGTACCACATTCTGACACCGAACTTTTTGTTTACTATGTCAATTTTGTTGGAAAACTTCAAGTACCTATTCCATATATTAAAAAAAAAATCTGATGGCAACAAGGACTAGTTCTAAACAATGCAGAACTTCTGCACCGTAATATGCCGATGAGTAGTTTCAAGAATAGCCCTCAACCCTGCTTTCCAAAATGCATCGAAAATGGGAGCTAATATGTGAATATAGTACAAAAGACTATGAAATCCTCTATCTGAAAGTACACATAATACATTTGCCTGCAGGGAAGCTTACATGCTATCTGAGAAAAGCCGCACAATTTAACATTCCAATACGCACAATAGCACAGTACCCATGTCAAGTGTAACATGAGAAGTGGCTCACAGATGCCTTCAGGAAGATTATCTCTTGATTACCATCACCCCTATCTAAGCTTTCATTTCCTAAAGAGGTATATGGCCTATCTTTGTCTGCTCTG
This sequence comes from Cerberus rynchops, assembly GCA_032468195.1. NCBI lineage: Eukaryota > Metazoa > Chordata > Lepidosauria > Squamata > Homalopsidae > Cerberus > Cerberus rynchops. The sequence continues at coordinate 66,782 of JANHFJ010005039.1, read as the reverse complement.
CTATTCTCACTTGTTTTTCATCCATCCCATAAAATAGGCTCTCTTGTTCTCTGCTCTTGAACAAGTGATGTCACCTCCAATCTTATTTTCCATTTGTATCTTGGAGTGTTTGTAAAAAACACTCTTTAAATTAAAAAAGTATATATCATGTGCTCAGGGGTTGGGGAAATAACCATATACGTAATTTCAAAATGAAACTGATTTTGTTTATATGCAACATAATCTTTTACAGTGCTTAGTCTTTATTTGAAGCATTGCAAAGTGGATTATTATGAAAGGTATTATAAAGAACTCCTTGTTTCTTCATAACAGATTTGAACATTAACTGATCAGAGTTCAGATAAATAGTCTTTACTCTCCATTAAAACATTAAAAAGCCTTTGGTAAGAAACTGGCATAAAGATCCTTCATTCTTGTTTAATGAACACTTGTTGGCAAGTATAACACTTTAATAGCTTTGCAGGATGAATTTTGTCTGAGCATCCTCCATTTCCCTGTCAGACGCTTGTCCAGGTGCTGGGAATTTATTGGGGGAAGCATATTTTTACTCATTAGTTTTGTATTTGATTACAGAACAGTAAAATATGAACCACCAAGTCCCTGAGGCATAGCTGTGTACATTGAGATTAGTAATTGCATGTCATCGTGTTTTCCATTGGAATTTATATGGACAGATGGGATAGGTGCTTCTTAAGTGGGTTTAAAAGCAAAGCAAATTTGTATTTAATCTTTTTTCCAGGCATATTCTCCCCTAATGGAGGAAAGGTTAGGACAGATGATATATTTTAAACACCTTTTCTGCCACATTTTCATTCTTTTGTTAAAGGACAAGGATTTTTTTTTAAGCTTTCAGAGTCAGATGAGCATGTATAATATGGAAACTAAAACTATATTGGTTAAAGCAAACCTAATATATACTCATTAGCCTAACTGAGGAAGGGCAGAGTTGTGTAACAGAAATTATCATAAAGGTGTTTACATGGGTGGATGGATGTAAATCTGTAGTAGATATTATTTTAATGGTAACATGGACGAATGAGTGAAAATCATTGAACACTGTAGACTTTGCATTCTGTAGCTCTTTTAAACCTTTTCTATATTATATTTATTTGATTTCTTCTGAAAGCCCTTTGAGCTTGTTAATCAGAGAAGACTGTGGTTACACTGCCCCATTTTCCAAATGTTTTTATTTTTTGTGATAAATAAAGTTACTTGAAGTACTTTAATTTACATAAAAAAACTTTATATATACTGAACACATATGATCTTGAACCTGGCCTGTATTTGTAGAGACCTACAGAATGCCAAGCAGGCCTAATTTAAAAAAAAAACGTTCATAAATGCAATTTCCAAAACAGAATCTAATGAGGTATTTAACAGTCATAAAATAGGCACATTTTATAATTAATGTTCCTTACTGCATTTTTGCTGATAAAGCAGAGATCCAAAGGGAGAAGAAGGTTCAGTGAACATTTTGTTAGATCCAACAGGAGAAACAAAAAGTTAACTTATATATTGATTTTTTAAAAAAAGCAAGCAGGCCTTAGAAAGAGCACTCTCTTCTCTAGTGTTTGGCTAACATAAACACTGGCTTGTCTAATTACACCAAAATCAAATTTCAAAAAATTATTAAAATGTACTTATTGTTCAAGCAAAATGAGAATGAGGAAATAAAGTGTTCCACCAAGAGATTTGCTCATGAAGTAACCGGCTGGGTTCTTACTCTATATATGAGAACTAAAAGAGGAGTGATTATAATATAACTTTCAAAAGATAGTCTGTTCCACTTATTCAGAATCAGATCCAAAGGCAGTATTTTTCATAAACTCAGGGCTATGGATTGAGCCCTGTTTTGTTGGATGATCTGTATGTAAGAGGTTCCCTTCTCATATTAATGGAAGGAATCTTATAAAATGAATGCTACAGCTTCAGTAAGCGACATTAATTGACCTTGAGAGGTAAACTCAGGCATTATATGAGGCAAGATTTATATAAGGCAAATCTTATATAAATCTAGGCAAGATTTCCTAAGGTTCTGATTGACCTTTAAGAAGAAAATCCATGGGAAAGCACACAGGAAAGTGAAGGGGCTAGAAAGCAAAGGCTAGCTGGAGGGACTTTGTATATGTTCACCCTGAAGCTGAGAAGATAAAAGAAGACATATCTCCATTCAAATAGCTGAAGAGCTGTCACAAAGAAAAATGAGGATATTTGTTCTCTCTTGTTCCAGCATAGAGTTCAGATAGGTCTATTCATGTCCAAGGACCTAATTTTTATTTTGCCAGGTCACCGTACTTAATAAGTTGCTTGGCTTCACTAATAAAAAAAGAGAGAAATAGTTACATAATTAAATATCTGCTATTGTTTTTTTAAATCTTCCTGCATGCCAACCTAACAAGGCATACAAATCTACAGATATCTTGTTAAACAGATTAAAGGAGGCACTTGCATGCTTGTAGTTTGTTTTGATCACCTTTGGGCCAAAAAGGTGTCACCGTTTATTGTAATTTGTTAAAGTAAGTTTCTGAATTGATGGTCTGTTCGATGAATGAGAGGAAATGGCAAGGAAGCATATCTCAGCTGAACATAATGATGAGAGCATTTCATCTATAGAACTGATTATCTCAGGAAGTGGTTGAACAGATTGCCACAGGAGGTGGTGGCCACTCCTTTACTGGAGATATTTAAACAAAGGCTGGACAGCCATCTGTCTAGGATGCTACAACTGCATCTTTAACTTCAGCTCTTAGATTGAACAGGGGATGGGATAACCTTGAAAATCTCTTCCAGTTTAACATTCAATTATTTTACATTGGCATACAAGGAACCTCTGAATGTTCCAGATGGGAATTCTGCCTTCTACTTTCACCCCTTTGATGCAGTTAAGGGAAATATCTCTATGGACACTTAAAGGAATACGGATTGGATAAATTACATCTGCTGCGTGCCTTCCCCAAAATAATGTTTTTGGTCTATGCTTATTAGGATATTTTGAGACTTTTAATTTGAACAGATTGGTGGGAAAGCACCTGAATGGAGAATGCTTGACTGTAGCATGTTACAACTCATACCTCAGAGGCCCTAAATCTCCAATGATTATCCTTTTAGCAGTAAATCAGGTTCTCATTTATCAAATGAGGATTTGTCCTGAGTGGGTTCTCTCTCTCTCTCTCTCTCTCTGTGTGTGTGTGTGTGTGTGTGTGTGTGTGTGTTTCTCTTCTTGGCTTATTATATATTACAGTTTTGAAATCATAGAAATAGCATTTCTGCAGTCAGAAAGCATTTGAAACATACACAGTACAACCCTGTGGGACTTGCATCTTGCTTTTTTTAGAAAAAAAAAATCACAAATAACTATGAAGTCATATTGCTGCTTTAATGTGATGACTCTCTCTCTCCTCTTGTAATTTCTTTGCTTTTCTACCTCAAACTTTAATAGATTCTTCCTTTAAAGTCAGGGCAATGTGCTGATTGATTGTACTGACATAATTGTGTTAATGACAAGACACGGAGGCTACACTGTTAGATATGTCACTTAGCATCACTATTTATTTAGTACATTTCTGCCGAGCCCAAGTTGTATGTTTTATACATTGTGGTTTCCCTTCCGTCACTTAAAGTGCTTTGCTGTTGAAATAACATTCCTTTTGCCTCTGTTTTCCTTTTTCTTCTTTCTCTCTCTTTCAAGCAACTCTTTTAGTGATAGTTCAAAGAAGGACTTTCCTTGTAGCATTAAAACAAAGTTCAAAGTTTATTCTTGCTAGAAAAGTTGGAACACTTAGAGAATTAAGCCTTTAATCTCTAATATGATTAGCAAAAAAGATGGGGGCAGAAGAGGAAGGTTGTATCTAAGCCTAGCCTTAACTCAGGTTGGTAGAAATAATATACTTTTTAATCTTAAAAAAAATAATTCTCTTTTTATTTTTACTTTTTAATTCCCCTTCTTTCTCTGCTCTCGGGTTTTTGTTTTTTGTTTTGTTTTGCTTTTCTTAGATGCTCACTGCCTTGAACTTCTGAAATGTCATCATCTCCTGTTTACCAGAAAAGAATATAATTGGCAATGCAGGCGTTAAGGGCATGGGAGTTATTTTACAAGTGGCCAATGTTCCTGCTTATATACTGTTTACATTCAATTTCTCTCTGTGAAATTGTGTGACACTTTCCAATTGTAAAACTCCTTAAGCTTTTCTGAGGCCTAGGATATAATTCACAAAACTCCACTATTTGAATAAAACAGAGGTTGTGACATAAATGTGATAATAGATGGGAATCCAGAGTTAAGGCCAACATTTCTTTTTTATCTTGGTGCCTATGAAAGAAAGTAGGGAGGTGCATAAGAGGCCCTACGGCTGAGTTCATATGAAAATCTTTAGAAATATGTTTGCAAGCACAACTGTTGGTTGAGTAATGATTTGGTGCTTAGAGGTAGCTGCTTTATTACACAGACACCTACAAGTGACTCTGGAAAACATATACTGTGGGTTCATTGTTTCATAAATGAAAAAAAGGAAAATGGGGGAAAAAAAGGAAAGTATTGGAGCCAGTTCTGTTTAAGTCACAAAGTGAATATCATGAAAGATGAAAAGGTGAGAATGGATCAGATTTCTCCAGATAATTTAAGGACTCTGAATATTACTGGATGTGTGGAAGATTTGCTCCCTCAAGGTAAGCCATTCTGGAGCCTTGTTTTCCCAGGTCATGGCAGCTTCCGAAGAAAATGGTTGCCTCTTCCCGCTAGAAGAAAGGACTTTCTAGAAAATAAAATGGTGATTGTTATATCCAGAATACATTATTTTTTTCATTTAAAATATTTGTTCTCTCTTATCTCCCCTGTACTGAAGGTAGCCAGTTAATACAATTAAAATAAAAACAAAGCACTCCAGCTGAAGATTCACTAAAACAATAGTATAAAAGGTAATTTTTACACTTTAATATGAGTATATTGTCAAAAGCTAGGATTTTATTAACCACAATGGTTGAATTAATTTATGTAATAATTTCCAATACAGATTTATTTCACAAACATAGCCTGTTGTAATTATGCAAATTATGAAATAATCTTAGAAGTATGCTGAATTAAATATAAATAGGCTTCCTAGGATCTGAGAGAGAGAGACTGATCTACTTGACTTCAGGCCTAAAATGGGACTAGGATTCATGGTCTTTCATTTCTAGGTGCTTTACCGACTACACCAAACTGGTTTCCTGAATCTACGTTATCTCTATTCAGCTGTTAAAATTGCAGGTAATTTATATTATTGTCTGATTTTGTTTAGCATTATGAATGAATCCAAACTAAGACAAAGACTTTGGAATACAGACAAAAAGCAAATGGTAAACAAATCATATTGTATCCTAACATTATGAGTGAACCAGGCATTTTAGCTAGATGTAAACTTGCCTTTCTGCGATCAGCAGTACTTCCTGCTATCTTGGAGAGAACACAGTCCAGGAGAGGCTTCCTGTTGGATGAAGGAAGAAGATATTTACTGTGCTTCCTCCAGTTAAAGCAGAAGGTTTCTGAGTGTGTAATTGGACCATGTTCTATTTATATGTTTGTCTTTCTTTCAACACATCCCACTGAAATCGGTTCTATGGGGAAGGGAACTCTATTCACTTGAACATCTGTTTATGCATGTCACCATTGAGACAAAAGGATTGTCACAGCTATGTTATTGTTGTTTTGCTTTAAGAAAGCTAAATATACACATCAGAAGACTACAATGTCAATAAAAGTACTGAAATTAGATTAGGTCCATCCCTTTTGACATTCTAGATTTGGCTATGACATCAGGCCCAGGAATACCAAAGCATCTGAGATATATGACTCCATTGTTAAGGTAGCCATTTTTATCTTCTCTTGCCCTAGGAAATTACATGTTTGTTTTTTTATACTATTTATTTCATAATATAGATTATATATTTTATATATTTGTGGTTTTTATCCAATTATGTACAGGCCTGAGGGGGTGGGTGACGATACAAATTTGAGAGAGAGAGAGACAGAAACAGAGAGACAGAGATACTGTCTAGCACAAATAATTAAATTATTCACTAAGCATATCTAAAATTGCCAAACGATATTAGCAGCAGCAACTCAGTTGGTGCCAGGATAACCCCTAACCATGCTCTGAGGATAACTAACCAAAATCTGGCTTAATTTTGTACAATCCAGCCTCTAATTTGTGTTGGGTCTAGGTCAGGCTTGTCAAACTCCATTTCATTGAGGGCTGCATCAGGGTTGTGTTTG
>JANHFJ010005039.1:34173-44173 GCA_032468195.1 Cerberus rynchops | reverse complement strand
AAAGTAATGATTTGCCAATAAAAGCAATAAACGTTTTAGCCAATGCATGCTAACTCTCAATAATTTTTTTTTTTCAAATACACAGGGCTATGGAACTCCCAAATTGTACAACCAGCCATAATAACATAAGTCATCTGGGTAATATATAAAGTCTCTCAAATGCATTTCATATAATAAAGGCTATAAGGGTCAACTCCTTTGACAAAATTCATTTATAAAGAGCATAGTCCCTTGGCTATAAGAGGTAAATATAAGAAGATGTGAGTAACAACAAGTTCCCATCAGCTAGTGCTTTTATGTGTTTTGTAAACCTAGCAATTAACTTTTGTCCAGCTTTGTAACAGCCTTTAGAGTGTCCTGCTGGCAGCTATGTTTAAAACAACAGTATTATGTTTTAAATGCAGGACATCTCATACCTCCACTAAAGCAGAATACTTGGCGCTCCAAGGCTCAGGTGTTAAACTACTGCAAACTTCATAGCACAAAAGTGCTTGGTCTGGAATTGGTCATGGATAGTTTATGGATTTAATTTCTTTGAGGATAAAGGATAACACTCCCCCCCCCCTCCGTGACGTGTACAGAGCCGTTGTAATCTCCTTTTGCAGTTATTTTTTTCTCTGATTGATGTGCTATTAATACTTTAATTGGTAACAGGTGCAGTTGATTGTTAGTTCCTAAGCTAAAAAAGAATCTGAAATTGAACATAAGGCTCTGATAAATTAATAAACTCCTCTTTTCTAAACAGTTGTTGCTGTGGAGGAACTAACTTTCCATGAAGTACTGCTCCATCAAGCACATTCAATTCTTTGTGTTAAAAAGCAAAGTGGTGCTTAATGATAAATTAAAATTATACTAACTGGCAGAGAGGCGAACGTAATAATGAAATCCCCTTAAGGAAAAGAAATGACTAAAAAGAACAGAAGACAATATCTCATGAAATGTGTGGGTCTCATTTGAAAAATCGAAAAAGTTCCGGGAGGTTTTTTTTAAAACTACTTTTTTCCAAAATATAAATACAACAAGCGAAATGGAAATAGAAGCAAAAGAATAATAAAAATGACAGTGAAAAAAAAGAATAAATACATTTATCTCTATCTTTTACTTTTTCTTATTATGTTAGAAGTTCAAAACGTATGGTCAGAGCTTAGAGGCAGTCTTCAATTTACCACCAGAGTTATAATAGATCTCCCTGGAACTAAAAAAAGAATAAATACATTTATCTCTATCTTTTACTTTTTCTTATTATGTTAGAAGTTCAAAACGTATGGTCAAAGCTTAGAGGCAGTCTTCAATTTACCACCAGAGTTATAATAGATACTCCCTGGAACTACTCCAAAGTTCCAGTTGGTACACTCGCGTGCACACACACACACATACACACACACACAAACATACAAATGGATCTGGTCATGTGGTGATCTCCTTTACAACCATCATGACATGATTGTAATGGGCATGCTCCATTATGGTTGTAACTGTAAAGTCTAGAACTGCTTGCATTGTCACATATATTTATTACATTGAACATTTGATGAATTTAAACTTGTCTATTGGTATGTAGGTGCAACAGTAGTTGCTGAATTAGCATCATTTTTAGGGCCTTTGTGATGACCCAAGCACAAAAGGAACGCCATCAGAGAACTGGTCCAACTTCCCTTTATTGCTCCAACTATGCTCTAAAATCATTCCCACAGTCACTAACAGTGCTGGAGCAAAGTTCCCATATGCACCTTCAGAAGCCTCTGGCTGCAAATATTCCAGTGAGCAAAAGTAGCTCCACAGCAACCAGGGTCAGCAGTCCAACAAACCAGATTAGCCCCACAGGAACCAGGGCCAGATTTTCCATGAAGCAGGCAAACTAGGCAAGCCCAACAAAACAAAGCACAGCAAAATTCAGGCTTTGGCAATCAAACACAAGGCTCCACAAACTCAGTGCTTGTTCCTGACAAAGGCCCCTCCCACCGGCATCTCCTTATATCTCAGTTTCCAGATGTGCCATATGAAAGGGGGCAGGACACTCTCCTGCCTTGTAGCCTGCTCAACTTGCGTTGATCTTGCCATCTCTGTTCCAACGTCTTCTTGGATCGGGAGGGAGTATAATCCTTGCTCATCTCCTGAGCTTTCCCTGTCTGCAGGCCCTGCTATTTCAGGCAAGCCTTGCCCGGACTGACTCTGCCTTTCCCCAAGGCCAATGGACCCATCCTCTCTATCTCTGCTGGCTCCCGTTCCAACTCATCCTTCCCTGAGGTTCCGACTCCGACGGAGGCATGACAGCCCTTCCTTCCAATATTACCAACATTAGCAGATGGTTTTAGATCTAGCAATAGAAAGGTTAGATGGAAAGCTGAACTTAAAGAGGTAAAAAGGCTTTACCTTTCCAGTTGTGTCTCACTCTAGGGGGCCATGCTCATCTCCATTTCTTAGCTGATTTAGACAGTGTTGTGCGATGACGTTTCCATGGCCAACATGAAGATACATTGAGGCACATGGAATGCTGTTATTCTTCCATCGAAGTAGTACCTATTTATCTACTTGCATTTGCATGCTTTCCAACTGCTGAGTGGACAAGAGCTGGGGCAAGTAACGGGAGCTCACCCCATCGTGAAGCGCCCCATTTTCAGCATTTTGAGAAGCTGTTGGTGTAATCAATAAGCCACCATATTAAATTACCCACAAGGCTTTTGACTTTTCTTGAATTAAAATGCTGCACACTTTATTTAATTTTTTCTGTTTTAATTCCTAACAATTGTCCCAGACTAACAGTATCTCAGATGCATTTATTTCAAACCAGAAGGAGGGTTTGGCACTGCCAGTTTCTGAAAGCAGAGCTGTGAGTGGCTGCAAAGTCCTTTTGCCCAAAACACATCATGGGATTTCCATATGTGTAATGCATGAAATGGTTCCCTAACCAAAACTGGTGACAACAGTTATTCAGAGAATTAAGGCCAGCGCATTTCTTACATATTTACAAGGTAGACTGTGGTATCAAATTTCTGACAAATGGACTTTCCAAATAGATTAACAGCAAAACAGTTTGAAAGTGATTTGAGACAGAAGCCTTAATATAAAAGGAAGTCATTATCACCATGTGGTATATTTTTCTCCATATGTGTGCACAGTTCCCATTAGCATTAATGTAAATTCCACCTAGGCATCAAAGGAGTTTACATAAAACTCTCTTTTACTTAGGAAATCTGAAACGTTAGACTCTGTCATCTCAAAAATTAAGTAGGACTTCTCTCACAAGAGACAGTTAATGGAAGCCTTGACTCTTATTGATCTCATGCCACTTTGAATGTATGCTCATTCAGGAACAAAAGGTAGAAGGCCAACCTATCTCTTCTTCTTCTAGTCAGTGTTGCTTTTAAGCACTTCAGTGACTAACAGTACTTCAGGACAAGTGTCCGGGGCTGGATTTAATGGCACTCCATTTCCCAGGAATGGGTCCTGTACTTTTACAAACAGTTCACCTTGACTTCTGAAGGAAGCAACAAGATCGGTGTAGCTGATGTTGCATTGATATTTATGGGTTTGATGATGATCATGATGATGATGATACATATAACATGAACTAATGCGCATGTGAGTAAGGTAAATAACACGACCACGATATTTGCCACCTGTACAATGTAGGTCTCTTTAATCCAATATGATGTAGCAATAGCAATAGACTTATATACCGCTTTATAGTGCTTTCCAGCTCTCTCTAAGTGGTTTACAGAGTCAGCATATTGTCCCCAACAATCTGGGTCCTCATTTTACCCATCTTGGAAGGACGGAAGGCTGAGTTGACCTTGAGCCTGGTGGGATTTGAACCGGCAGACAGCAGAAGTACTGCTGTGTTGCAGTACTGCACTCTAACCACTGCATCACCAAGGCTCACCTAGACCATGTTATTGAACTATTTGTTAGGCTGATGGTTGTATATAACTAGCTGTATGGTGTGTGTGTGTGTGTGTGTGTGTGTGTGTGTGTGTGTGTGTGTATGTATGTGTGTGTATACTGTATATATTTTATTTTGCAAGGTAGCAGCATACATAGGGATGTTACGTTTATTTTATCCCCATAACCAAAACCCCATAAGGCAACATCAGATAGACAATAGTGGTAGGCTCAAAATCAACCAATAGGCTCTACTGTCAAGTGAAGAGTCTAACTAGAGTCTGACTAGTCCAAGTCAAGTTGCTTTGTTATAAGGCTAGACTGGCTTCAAAAGTGTTTGGGGCATCCTTTAAGTATAAATATCTGTGCAGAGAACTTGTGTGCAACACATGTTCATCTCATTCCAGTAGGTGTGATTTTATCCTCAAAAAGCTTTCTTCCTTTCTCTCTCTCAGTGGTTGTATGAAAAAGACACGGGTGTCCAGAATCATTGATCAAAGGCAATGACACTGGAAGTTCAACCATTTAATTAATTTTTTTAATAACATTACCTTCCTAGTCAATGTTCACCTATAGACCTTTGCATCAAAAATTGATTGCGTGTTTCACATTATTTTCATTGCAAAAAATATTTCTGTACACATTGCACACATTATAATATCTATCCCTTCTGGATGATTATGGAAATAACAGCGATTTGAAAAGGAGCACCGTGTTCTAAGCTATTGTAATGGTATGTAACTGTTGAGTACAGTCCTTGATGATGAACTTTTCAGGGCTACTTCCTCACCTCTTTTTATTGGTGCCTGAAAACAATAAAGGATTTTTAAACTTTTTTTTAATTATCCCTGTTTTTTTTTTCTGTCTGTCATAAAACGATACACATATCTATTCAAAAATTATAACTTCAATGCTATCTATTCCTGGGTTAGTGTGAATTAAGAACATCAAAAAGGCAATAACAAAGAGATTTGCTTCGGACAACAATTGGAATAGTGTGGAAGAAACATAAATTGGTTTTATGGTTTATAAAGAGTTCTAAAAAAAATAACTCAAAAGCAAATCTTTCCATTGTTGGCAACTGTAGCATCAGCATTACCCAATGCTACATTCTCAGATGAAATACAGATTACAGAGGATGCTATTACAGTTAAAACCACAAAGTGACCTTTGTGTACCTGTTTCTAACAACTATATTTTATTTTGGCTTTTTCTTGGCTGACGTTCAGTAATTTACATTTATCTTTCTACTATTAGCTCCCGTTCTATCTCTTAGATAGCAAGAGTTCTTCCAAAGAAAGGATTTTACTATGTAACCCCCTTGATTTTACTAACTTTAGGCAGGTTTGTAATCAACACTTGGAATTTGTGTGAATCACTATGTAGCAGACATTTATTTATGTGGCAGCAAGGAGGCTGTGTTATCGGTCTGCAGACAATCAACTTACAACCACAACTGAGCCCAAACTTTTTGTTGCTAAGTGAGACATTTGTTAAGTGGGTTTTGCCTCACTTTACGATTTTTCTTGCCACAGTTATTAAGTGAATTGCTGCAGTTCTTAAGCTATGAACATGGTTGTTAAGTGAATCTGGCTTCCCCGTTGACTTTGCTTGTCAAAAGGTTACGAAAAGGGATCACATGATGACTGCAACTGTCATAAATATGAATGAATTGCCAAGCACGTGGATTTTGATCAGGTGATCATGGGGATGCTGCAATATGTGAAAATAGCCCCAAGTCACTTTTTTCAGTGCCGTTGTGACTTTGAACGGTCACTAAATGCACTGTTGGAAATTGAGGGCTTCCTCTACTATGTACTATCCATACTGCACAATTCAAAACGTCTCTGGGAATCCTCTGCGGAAATGTTGGGTCACTACAAGTATCATATGCAGGAATGCCTTCAAGGCATACGGTATCTGTCAATATTAAGAAAAACTTTCTATCAAATATTACAGTGATTTTAACCAGATTATTATTTGGAATTCCACTTTGGCCCTAAAAAAGAATCTTGAGAACAATGCAGGGTAGTGCAGTTCCTTTTCACAATTGTCTAAAAAAATTTCTCTTTTCGTGGGGAAATTATTTAAAATGAATGAAAACTGCTCATGTGTCTTGCTTTATAGAGTTGCCTACAGAACAATGTTCCAAACTCCATGCAAGGATAAACTAAAGTTTTCAGGGAAGTATTTTCCTTTTATGATGGTGGCTTGAATGGAGAGCTTCACTTTTCAACAGCTTAGAAATCTAAATTCTTGTTAGCTGTAGTTATTTTTGCTTAGTGTATATAATGAAAGCAAATTGCTATGCCCATAGAATATAAGGAAAATGAGAAAATGGAGCTTTTTTTAAAAAAAAAAAGCTTGTGTTTATATTTATTAGGAGTAAACTATAAGTAACAGAAGACAACATACAGTATCTGATAACATGGCTGTTTAAACTAAAGCAATCTATCAGTTCCTTTTTCACTGAAATTTCCATTTGTAGCATATATGTATTAAATGCAGTTCAGAAGAAGGAATTTGGTATGGTTTTCTATAGGAATGACTTTTTTCTCATAATACCCAACTAGATCAGAAAAAAAAGAGAAAATGGAAGAAGGAATGTTAAAAAAAGATGATTTGGCTCTAACCAGACAACTTTTGGGATATGACCTGGACAAGCTGCCTCCCAAAGAACAAAAGGATTAGAGGAAATACAAAAAGAAAAATACCTCATATGCCATTTCCAAGTGCTTTATCAATTATGTACCTGAAACACAATATTAATTTTATTTATCTGAATTTTTTAATTGTACCTTTGTTACTTTATAAGTAAGTCAAAGCAGAAAACATACATAAAAACCTTCCTCCTCCCATTTTCCCCACAACAATCCTATGAGGTGGTTTGGCCTGGGAGAGAGAAACTGGCCCAAAGTTATTCAGTGGACTTTCATGCCTAAGACTCAAAGTCTCCTGGTTTCTAGTCTGGTATCTTAATCAATGCTGTTATTCCTCCAAATGGGAAAAGAAACTTACACTAAGAGAGGGTGGTTTGACAGCAGGGAGAACCTCTTGAGCCAGTTTTAAAGTAAGTGTATTTTGTAATCGCATACATAGAAAGAGTGCAGAGAAGGGCAACAAAGATCATTAGGGGACTGGAGGCTAAAACATACAAAGAACAGTTGCTGGAATTGGGTATGTCTAGTCTGGTGAAAAGAAGGACTAGGGGTGACATGATAGCAGTGTTCCAATATTTATTATTTATTTTATTTTATTAATTTGATTTTTATACCGCCCCCTCTCCCGAAGGACTCGGGGCAGTATACAGCCGTTTAAAAACACAAAGTAAATGACAATTTAAGACAAATTAAAATTAACTAATTAAAGTGGCTGATTATAATTAAAAACCCAATGTAAAAATTTTAAAATTTAAAACAATTTACAATTACAAATTTAAAAACTAATTTAGAAACTAATTTAAAACCCCCGTTAAAATAAATTAAAATCCCTAACCGATAGTACTAGGCCAGACCGGCCTGCTGAAACAAAAAGGTTTTTAATACACGCCGGAAGGTCTGTAGGTCCGTGATGGTCCGGATCTCCGGGGGTAATTCATTCCACAGGGAGGGTGCCCCCACAGAGAAGGCTCAAACCCTTGGGGCCGCCAGATGACACCGTCCTGACAATGCTACCCTAAGGAGGCCTGCCCTGTGGGAACGCACTGGCCGGCGGGAGGCTGATGGTGGCAACAGGTGGTCCCATAAGTAAGTAAGTACCCAGGTCCCAAGCCATATATAAACCTACAATAAATAAATAAAATAATACAATAGTAAACTGTATAATAGAATAGGAATAATAACTACAACATTAAAGTAAGGAAAAACATTTTCCTCAAGGACTCTCTGAGGAATATGATTTTCTTCAAATGGGGCAGAAATTTTTTGAAGGCTAAACTCTTTCAGGGTTGTGTTTTGAAAGGAGGTCACATACATGAAGTTCAGAGCTTAGTTTGATTTATTGCTTTGTTAAGTATTAACTACTTTTGCTGTTTAAAATAAAAAAAATGAAGTATTTATTTTGGGGAGAAAATATGCCCACACGAAACAGGCAACCATTTCTTAATTTGTACGTATTTTAATGCTTCAACTAAAACAAATGGCTGTGCGGAAAAAAGTCTGTGTTTCATTTTTGTTGATCCTGAGATGCTGCCCTTTGCTGTTTTAATTCAATTACAGGGTAGGAGTAATGGAAGAAAGACAGTGTCCTTTGTGTGTTATAAGATTAAATTATCAAAGCCTTTTGATGTCCTTTAAAGATTTATTAGATGAAATGCTTGTAATTGGCTTTGTGAAACAAGACTGTTGAGGCACCCTGACATTTCTTCCCATCCGAGCAAGCTTGTATCAAAATCAAAATGCTAGCAGAAGTTAAATTTGTATGTCTTGCAGATGTAAAAAATATTCTAGCATGAGCAAACTGAAATATTGGTCCAATTTAGATGTATTTTCCAAAATGTGGGATTCGCATGCATTTCTTCATCGTTTTTTCCTCTCGAACCCTTGTATTAAAATTATTGTTTTCTTTTACATTTAACCCAAAGGTGCTTTTTTCAAGAGGCAAGTAGACTTTCTAGTTTTTCTTGGAAGACGTTTTATTCTGAGTTAAAGAAGATTCTTGGTTGAGAAATGAAATGTCTTCCAAGAAAAACCAGAAGTCTAGTTGCCTCTTGGAAAAAGCACCTTTGGAACAACCATGACCTGGATAATTGAGAATCTCCATATACTTTTACATCTAAGCAGGCACATTTAATTTTATATCAGTTAAATAATTTGTAAAAATGAAGTAGTTATGAATAGGTAGTTCTGACCAGGCAAAATTCCTATAATATCTCTTTGAATGCTAACAATTCATATAATATACAAAATATAGTATAGAAAATTCTATTCACTTAGGATTTCTTTATATAGAATTGCAATGAGACCTAGGTATCAAAAGTCTGGGCCCTATATCACACATGAAAAGGAAATGAATAATGAGATCATGCACTTTAAAATCTTTCTAGTCCTGTAAGAATGAAATTAGGATATCTCTTTTTCATTAGAGAATGAAAAGGTACAAAGACAGGAGCTCAAAACTCACTGCTGCTTTTCCTGAGGCAATACTGATAAAGAAATAAAGCATGGCCATGATGCATATCCTATCTGCAGCTATTTGGGATTAACTGAATAATGACAACACTAGACAATTTATCATTGTAATTTGTTGTTAATGCAAAATTAGGCTATTTATTATAATTGCTTTACTTGTGTTATTAGCCATAAGCAATTAGAATCTATTAACAGCTGAGGCAAGGGTAAACCAAAATACTAAATAATCATATGTACAGATGACTCTAGATCACATGGGAGACTGTAAGTGATTGTTTAAATATTGATAATTTCTTTAATCCAGATTTTAATATTACATTTCTGTGCAAAAGAATTGGGAGAAGCAAATAGAACAGAAGTATCACTGTTCAAGTGAGAATAAATACTCTTATTAATTGCCTGCTTTCTTTTTATGACTTGATTGTAGTAAATCATGTATCCTTTTCAGAAGCACAGCAGGATTTCAGTTCAGCTTACAATCAGAAGTCTGAATTTCCCCACTGCTGTGGCCTTTCATAAACTCAACACAGTTGCATACAAATTCATGCACTCACTGTTTTGGAACAGTGGTTACATAGCATGCTACATAAAATTCAAATGAATCATACTGTTTGCCCTATTTTTTATGGAGTAAGCCACTGTATTTGGGTGCCTCATAAAATTGGGTTAGCAAGACAAATCTGTTCCTTGAACTTGGGAGTAGGCAATGGACTAGTTACATTTCAGGAGTATCACATTTGATACCCTATAAATTGAATATATCTTGAGAAGTTTGTTATTGATGAGTGGGATCTCTCAAAGTTACTCTCTAAGTCTATGTTTAATTTGACCAAAAAGGAAGTTTACTCATGTACTAAATTCAATTTAACATTCTGTTAGATAATCACAACAATGCTGAAACCTGGTAGTGAACTATTATGAGTATATGGAGCCTGATTACTATTCTTTAAAGTCCCAACTTTTTTTTCCTGAACCATTTTTTAAAAATT
>JANHFJ010005028.1:124318-135327 GCA_032468195.1 Cerberus rynchops | reverse complement strand
CAAACTATCACCCCCCCCCCCAAAAAAAACCTTGCCAACAAAATTGTAGGGACTTATTCAGGCAGTTGCCAAGACTCAACACTGATTTGAAGGCCCACAACACTAAGTATTCTTTTGCCAAACTGCTAAAAATATTGAATTTTTGGTCCCGCCTACTCCGTTACAGATGATGTGATGGCAGGCTACACATATATAGGATGAACTTTTGATGCAGATGATCTTTGTGAACATGATGTTCATAAACAGGATAAAAGAGACCATTTTTCCATGCGTTCGGAACCAAGGCACATAGGGATTGAAAGAATAATAACCAGTTTGCATGAATGAGTCGGATCTGATTCACCAGGTTGATTCGAGTTGAAAAATTAAATCAGACTTTATTCAAAACGATTGGAGCAATCCAAGTCTCCAGTTTGATTCAATTGGTTTATTCTAATGGTCAGTTGGGTTGAATTGATTTGAAATCTTCATTGGCGTCGGACAACACATCTCTCTGTGCACGGGCAGAGAGAGTCCTTCTGTCTGACAGATCCAATGAGACTGTTCGATCGAGTGAGATGATCAAATAGATTTGCTGTCTCAACTGAAGGCAGAAGCTCACAAAACTGAATGGGAAAGTTTTGATGAGAAGGCTGTGCAGCACATTAACAGTAAGAAAGCACTTTGTGTCTTTTGCCTGGAAACAAAATGGCAGCTCAGGTAATTCTCCTAGACAGGTATAATGTGCTCTCTTTTGAGTTTTACCAGAGGCTAACCTGACTGCTTTGTTCCAAACCAATTGAGGTTTTAACACAAGACATAAATGCAAATCCATGTGGAGGGCCTTGCTACAATTGTTGAAAAAAAATCAGTACCAGCAATACAATTTCAATGATCTTTTCATTCAGGAAGAGACACATTTGATACAACATCTTAACATGATAAAATCTACTCCTGGCCATTGGCATAATCTGGAAAACTAGAAAACTAAGGAATACAGGAAATGTTGCACAAAGATTGGATTCTAGTATTTTACCCACCAATGAATTAATACCTCAGCAAAGTTTAATTTAAAATTAAAAACAACGCTGCCTCAGATGACTATTAAGTTAGGAACTGTGAGACTTAAATTCTTCTCAGTAAAACAGAAGATTCCATCAGATGAGAATGAGGAATGAATTTGGAATGAATGGGACTAGGTGAGACCTAATTAGAATGAGAGCAAAAGAAAACCAAATGGTTAAATGGCAGCCTGGTATTTCTGCAAAGTAAATTCTATTGATTTCAGCGGATTTTCATTCAAGTAAGCACGCAACAGAATTGAACACCGATGGGATCTTTCTGGCCGAAGATCGGTTGGATAAATTTAATCATACTTCAAGTAGAACCATTTAGATCAATAGAATTGAGCAGGGTTGAACAATTCCGCTGAATCTGATCACTGACGGATGTTTTATTCCAAAAGACATGGTCAGCCAGAAGGGTTAAACATTTCCACAGCTCTTTCCTTTCCAGAATGCATTCTTCCATCTTCTGCATAGAGCTTTGATTGATGTCAAAGAGGACTTTTTAAAAAATTCAATGTGGTGGATAGGAAAAGAAGCAACTGGGAGGGGAAGGGATTTTATCTCTGCCTCCTCACACAAAGTGTTTCTAATTCAGATCAGGGCTCTTGGTTTTAGAAAGAGAGACAATGTGCACACACCAGCATGTAAACATTGAGTCAAATATATACTGTTGACCTTTACTCAAATCATGACGAATGTAAGTTTCATGGATAGGTCTATTCTAACTTTGACTAAGTCTTGATTCAACCACGAAATGTTAAAACCAATAGTTAAAGGTGTCCCAGCTCTCCTTGGCTGAGTTGGTCTGAAGAAAGAAAAACAAATTCAACATATGAAACTTAAAAAAAAATGTTTTAGGGATCTGAATTTTCTCAGGACGTTTATTGAATTGACCTGAGGCTCCTACCGGTTGATATCTTTCTCTTCGTGGTGCCACAAAGGAGCAGAAGTTCTTCCTACAAAGGTCCTCAACTGACCTCTTGCATATAAGTTTTGAAGTTAAACTAAGAGTGATTAACATTAATCCAAGTTAAAGGATCCAAGACCCAAGTTGTGCTCACATGTCAAAGCCCCCATAATGCATTTTGAACAATGCTAAAAGCCCTCAATCTATCACCAGAGCATGATAGTCTAAACATGCACTGCTTGGACTTGAAGAGACCATCAATCAGAATACAGATAGTCATCGACTTACGCCCATAATTGAGCCCCAATATTCTATTGCTAAGTGGGAGAGTTGTTAAGTGAATTTTACCCCAGTTTACAATCTTTCTTGCTACTTGTTCAGTGAATTGCAGCCTTCATTACATTAGTGACATGGTTGTTAAGTGAATCTGGCTTCCCCATTGACTTTGCTTGTCAGAAGGTCACTAAAAGGGATCATATGACCCCGGTACAGTGGCAGAACACTTGAAACCATCATAATTATGAACCAGTTGCCAAGCATCCAAATTTCGATCATGTGACTATGGGGATGCTGTATCGTTGTAAGTGTGAAAATCAGCCATAAGTCACTTTTTCACTGCTGTTGTAACTTTGAACAGTCACTGAAGGAATGATTGTAAGTTGAGGACTACCTGTACTTTCTAAAATGACACTGGCTCCATAAAAACTACAGATATACAGTATGAATCTGATAACAGAAAGTATTCTCGGCTGTTCCTTTAAACTTAATTTAGTAAATCTGGATTTGACGCAGACTGGAGCACACAAAACCAATCCCCCAAAAAAACCACTCAGGAAGAAGTCATAACTTATCCTTCTCCAGAGGATACTTCCAATCTGGAATATATTGCCCAATGGTGTGTGGCTATTAGAACTGGAGTGCTAGTGAATGCAGTTCACATGTCTGTGGAAGGATAGCATTTGCTAACATAATGCTTTGATCCTGGGATGGGTGGAATGTAATAAAGAAGTAGAGTCCCAGGAGGGAAGGGGCACATACCAGAGGAGTAAAAAGCAGTTCAGTCTGGATGTTAAGTGTAAGAGAAAGATAGTGAAGACAGTTCTTCCCTGATAGGTCTCAGAGTATATTGTAGACACAGCTTGTAGAGTCTAACTCTGGCCAGATTCTGTCTATAGGTGTGAACTATGATTTATAAGTTACTAGTTAGCCCTCTGTTGATGCAGCCTGGGACTGCATCAGTATTAATCCTAAAACAGCCTAGGACTTCCTTTGGTAATATGTCCCACCCTCAAATTACTCTAGTATTTGTTCATTCATTGTGTTTATGTTTTGTCAAAGAATTCAAAACAGCTTAGAAGTGGATGTCCCCTCATTTTATGCTCCCTATAATAATCTCAGCACGATTGCTGTAACATCACAATTGCTGTAACATCAAATCAGAATTATATAGAAGAATATAGTAAGGAGGTGGAGGGAGGGTCTTAATCCAGAGAAATAAGAGGCGACTCAGTCTGTATGTTACATGTGAGAGAAAGAGGATAAGAACAGCCATTCTCTAACCGTTCACAGAGTATAGTGTGGGTGCAGATAGCTGATTCCTCAGCCTGACAAGATTTGTCTGTAAGTGTGAAACAATAAACCACTCAGCTTGGAAGAATCTCCAGGTGTCAATTTTGGTTTTAGTTTTGATGTAGGATCCCAGAGTTGTCAAAAAATATATAAAGGAATATCAAACCACCTTTCGAAGTGTGAAAGGTAGATGCCTTCAGCAAAAAAGCAAAGAAATCTTAGGTGCAAATCCATAAAACAATGCTTAAGAGATTGTGGATTAACATTACAATGCAGTCAGAATCATTTCTACTGGGTTTTTTGGGAAATTGACCTAGAAAAGAAATATGGGGAATTAATATTGTATATGGTAACAGCAGCAAGATTACTGTATGCACAGAGATGGAAGAATAATGAAATAGACACCGTACAAGATTGGATTACTTTGTAAAATTGATAGAGTTTATGGAAATAACAGAGCTGACCACTTGGCTCTGGGAAAAAACAATAAGGACTTTTTTTAAAAAAAAGAATGGAAATCTTATATGGAATTTGTGTGGAAAGAAATAAAGGCTGAATTGATGATCTATGGATTTTGGGGACTCTAAATGTATTAAAGAGGGAGGGAAACGAGTAAGACAGGAAAAAAGGCAGAAGTCATAATTCCTTCCTTCCTTCCTTCCTTCCTTCCTTCCTTCCTTCCTTCCTTCCTTCCTTCCTTCCTTCCTTCCTTCCTTCCTTCCACTCATCCATCCTTTTTCTTCTCCTTTCTTCTCTGCCCTCATCTCCTTTCCTTTTTTGCTCTCTCCCCCTCTCTTCTGGGTCTTCATTTCTCTTTAATTTTTATCCTTCTATTGTATTCTAAAACTCAAAAATAAATAGGTATTGAGATCCCAGGCTTTCCACCTACCATTTGAAGTATACAAATTATGTGCGGATGTTTCATTTGGTTTTTATCAACTGGAGTTCACAGCTTGAAAGATTCCCATTTTTTTCTACTCTTCATCTTTTTTTTTTTAAGTCTTTTCTGATCTGCCCCTCCCCCCAAAAGGAGGAGGAGATAAAATGTGGGGCTATAGATTTTGTTTTTTTAAAATGACACTGCTTGCCATGGCTGGCAAAAGTCACAGAAGCCCAGAAAGAAAATAATATTGCCTTTTTTATTTTATTTTTTATTTTTTTGAACCCTGGCCAGATTCTTAATGAAATAAGATGGCAGGCGGGAACTTAATGTTATTCAACAGCTAAAAGCAACTAGTTGCATCCATCTTGAGCTCTGGCACTAGTAAAAAGACAAAAGCAATAATGGAGTCTTGGAGACACACTGTCAGCCCAGTACAAGCTGCAGCCAATCATTTATGGAGTGGAACTCCATTACATTTTGGAGCTATGAGCAATTTAATAAGAGCCCCACAAATTGGGGAAAGAAAACATCAAAATCTTCTTCAAACGGAGCTCTGGTGACATTTCAACATAGTTTTCTTGGCAGAAATACAGATAGTCCTTGACATACAACAATCTGTTTACCAATCGTTCGAAGTTACAACATCAATGGGAAAAAAAAATGTTATGGCCATTTTTCACCCTTAAACCGTTATCGCATCCCCACGGTCATGTGATCAAAATTCAGATGCTTGGCAACTGACTCATAGTTATGATGGTTGCAGAGTCCTGGAGTCACAGGATCCCCTTTTGCAACCTTTCTGACAAGAAAAGTCACCGGGGAAATCCAGATTCACTTAAGAACGGTGTCACTAATTTAACACGGGCATTGATTCGCTTAGCAACTGTGGCAAGAAAAGTTGTAAAATGGGGGGGGCCAAAACACATTTAACAAATGTCTCACTTAGCAACAGTAATGTTGGTCTCAAGATGTGGCTGTAAGTCGAGGACTACCTGTACATAAATAGTTTGCCACTGCCTACTCCCAGTACATTTTTTTAAAATCCTACCCTATAAACCTAACGTTTTCTTAATTTCTCCCAACCTTATTTCAAGTTCTGAAGAAAACAAGCTTACCGTCTCAGCTATGACATGATCTCTAATTCCATAATGCTGAAACTCTGGAGACCTTTCCCAGAGGTGCTATTCAAAGGCAACTGGGCTTTTTAAAAATTTTCCTTGAAGACATTTTGCTTCTCCACCCAAGCAGCTTCTTCAGTTCGGACTGAATGGTGGAGAATGGAAGGATCTATATTCCTCGCTGTCATCTGGTCATTAGCACTCTCCCTGAGAGCCGTTGAGGCCACTTCGAGGTTTATTTGTGTCCTCAAGGTCCCCTGAATAGTCCAATTGGCTGTGGAACCTTTTTGGAATGGACTGTGCTGTAAATAGGAGATAGACTTCCAGATGACTTCAAGTAATACAAATCCTTCCATGCTCTATCGTTCAGCCTGAACTGAAGAAGCTTCTTGGATGAGAAGCAAAATGTCTTCAAGGAAAATTAAAGTCCAATTGCCTTTGAAAAGGCATCTTTGGGATAGATCTCCAGAGGTTCAGCATAATGGGATTGAAGATCATCTCATAGCTGATATGGTAGTGCACACTGCCTTTGAAAAAGCATCTTTGGGACATCCATGACCTGGCTGATTGAGAATCTCCGTAGATACTCTGGAGACCTATTTTAGTACTCTGTTCACCTCTTTCAAAATCTCAAGACAGATATTTGAGTGTCCTCTAAACAAACAATTTTTGCAATTCCCAAAAAATCAGTTCTGCATTTATCACTGCTGGAAATTCTGAAAGTTTAGGAATCTGGAAATGTCCAGCTTCACAAAAGCCAACAAAGTTTAGACAATTCTGGGATAGATTCTTCTGGATTCGTAACTGTTTTACTCGGCAAGCTCATGATAAGTTAAGAAGACTACCAAGTTGCCCTTCTTAGTAATTACTTATTCATTCAATCCTTAGTAATTAGTGATCGTGGATTGGAAGTTGCACATTTTAATGGTGTGATTTGCTGAAATGGGCAATTTTTTATTTTTTTTTCAAGGAGCTCACTGAAGTCAACATTAATTTTCTCATGAAAGATAACATTCATAGAAGGCTTCATAAACTTGTTTTCATCTTCCTTTCATGTTATTTATGGTATGTTTTTTCCAGGTTTTGCCTTTCCTTGTTTTTCTTCTTTGAACAGCTCTGATAGTTTTGTTATTTGGAAGACAGAAATGCACAAAAAGGACCAGCATCTTTCTCAGATCTTGGGTTTAACAGTTTCAGCCTTTTATTTAAAAAGTGAAATTTTAATTTGAGGATGGTGGGGCCCTTTACCAAGTAGCCAAATTGGGACCGCCATGTAATGCAGCTGTTTATATCCAGACTCATATTTAATATTTATTTTTTAAACAAAACCAGGAATGAGGCAATTTTGTGAATCCAATTTTGTGGGAAATGGGATGGTAACCCATATAGTTAACAATCACTTGAAACAGTGACTAAGATAGTAATATAATGCAGGAGAAAGATTGGTGGAGCCTGGGGGTAGAGTCAAGAGAGGAATCAGTCTGGAATGGTTATGTTTCCACAAGTAATCCAAATCTAAACCCTCTTCAATTCTGTTAACTCTTATCTAGCACCAATTTAGTGTTGACCATTAGTTGAGTAGATTCTTGTGTATAGACTCGAGCAATAAATTGGCTTATTTGCAATTCAACATGTGGTCTTGATTCTGCCTGACAGATAAGCACTGAATGCAACATGATTTACAAGACTATCCTCTCCTTGTAGTTCCTCCTTACTTGAAAGATGGAAATAACTTATAGAACAATCATATTTGCAAGTTGCTCCAGACAGGAAGCACATCTAACTGATCCAATTCTACTTTATTGTAAGGTTACATTAATGGAATACTCCAAGTATGAAAGTACATTTCTCCCACCATCTCCTTTACAGCCCAAGAAATGTGGGAGGGTCTCAGATGCTTCTCACACCTTCTTTCCTTCTGCAGACTAAGTTGCCTCTTATTCAACCATACTTCTTCCTATCTATTAAGGTTATTCCCACAAGGCCTGCCTTAGAGGATTTTTTTGGGGAGTGACAATGAGAATGGGAATATTTTGAATTCTCCTTGGATTGATGCCGCCCCAAAAGCAGGACCAAACAGGAATCAGATCCCAAAATGGGCAAATCAGAAGCTTGCCTTTGGTTAAGGACCCAGTCAGGACACAGCTGCTCAGACTAACCAACCAGAATCCAGTACACATAGAATCTACAAGGAATCAGCACTCCAACAATGATCAGTCAGAAACTGGGGCGAACAAAGGACCGGTCAGGAGCTAACTTCACCAGATCGAACAATGAGCATTGTGCGCAAACAACCCCTCACTAACCTGCACGATCAGAAAACAGCTAAACTAAAGACCAATCAGAAGTCAAGACAGCCAGTTATAAAGACAGGAGCTCATGCAGCCTCCGTCTTAGTTATGTTGCCCACCATCTTGTCCGTGAAGATGCCAGCCACCATCACTGGCAACATTTCAGGAAATTTGTTCTCTTGATTACAGTCCCTATACCCCGAAGTTCAACCCAGCCCAGCTCCTGTTACTTCCATTGCTCTTAGATCTCCTCTTCCACCGTGGCGCCAGTCCTTTGATTCATTTGGGCAAAATGTGAAATTCATTTTGGCACCAACTTCTTTAACTTTGCATTCTCCATTGCCAAGGAAACCTTTTTCCTGGTTTCCAACAAAACTTGTGGAGAATGGTCGAAAGTTGGAGGCGCGTCTCTGTGAGCCAGCAGGAGCAGGCTTTTAATGTAGCCCATGAATTAAACATGCTAGTTCACAGCACAGAGATAATAAATCAAGTCATGCTCTATAATACTCCCAACCATCACCTTTCCCCCCCTTTCCCCTCCCTCTCCTCTCCAACTGTTTTTTATTCACTCAGGTGACATGAATATTGCATCGTGCCAGGAATCTCCCCCCCTTCATTCCACTTGCTCCTATCACATCACTCCCATTATGGCAAATGGATGGGCTAAGAGAAAAAGACCACAGGGGATGGAACCAAAATTTAGCTTCAGCTGCACAGGGGTTGTGCTCATCAGACACCAGTTGGGTTGGCAGACAGGGAGAATGGCTTATAGGATGTCGGAGAGCAAAGAAGTCCAAAGCTTCAGAGCGGATTGTAGTTGCTTATGGAACAAGCAAAACAGCTCATTAATCTTGGTCAGACAGGAGAGCCAGATGGAAGAAGTGAAACGGTGGATCAAGAGCCTGGCGTCAAAGTGGTGTGAACTTTCCATCCTCCTTCGCTTTAAGTGTTACACTTGTCCTCCTTAATAATGAGCTTATAACAAGTGAAAGATCTAGACAAGATAGAAAGTACATTGCAGCAGGGCGGGCAAGCTGCCGCTGCCACTGAGCTACACATTTTGGAGTCTTTGTTTTGGCTAACTCTATTGATCTCTCTTTAGAGTAGATTAGAATTCTTTTATCCGCCAAGCGTGATTGGACACATGCACAAAAATGGTCTCCGGTGTATGAGCTCTCAGTGTAATTCAAGCAACAAATGATTAATCATGATCATAATCATAAAATACAATCATCATAAATCATAAGGTGCAACAGTCACAGGACACTCAATAAGCAATCAACATAAATCATAATAAGAGATCAAATAAAAACAGTCCACATAAACCCGTGATGGCGAACCTATGGCATGGGTGCCACAGGTGGCACTCAGAGCCATCTTGCTGGGCACACAAGCTGTCAGCTAACTTACCTCCAGCTGAGCACGCACATGCGATTGCACATGCACGCATGTGCAATTGCAGAGACCCAGCTGGTCTTTGGGCATCTGCTGTGCATGCACATGATTGCAGCAGGAAATCCAGCTGGTCTTTGGAGATGCATGCACACGCGAATGCTCATATGTGCATGAGTGCCTGTGCGCAGCACACATGCATTGCACATGCAAAAGCTGCATGCACAAGTGGTGCAGTTGCACATGCAATGCATGTGGAAGAGCCGCATGCAAGTGTGGATGGCACACGCAAATCACATACTTTTTTGGCACTCGGTAAGTAAAAGGTTCGCCACCACTGACATAAACCATAGATACAAATAACAAGTTACTCATAAGAAATACATACGTAAAGGAAATAGGTAGTAGGAAGATGAGAAGGAAGAACAAGTCATCACAGGGATCTTTAATGGACATTGCATGAGAATTGGTCATAAGCTGCTTTTTTCAGCACCATCACAACTTTGGTCACTAAACAAATGGTTGAAATGTCAAGGACGACTGGTAGACTGCTTACAAGTGGCTCTGTTTAAGGCACCATAACTGTTCTATATCACAGAATTGAGGCTCAGGTTTCATTCAAGATGAAGGTAGGAGAATGCTAGAAAAATATGGCAATTTAGCCCAAATGATAATGAAGTTCTTCTGTGGCTATTTTGTGATCAAAACATCAAAGAATGCTTTTTAAAAATATATTGGAATGTTATTGAAAAAGCACTATTTATTTAGCCAGGCTGTTTAATTCAGACAACCCTTTAGCTAGGCGATGAATGAAATGAAGGATGAAGCTATGAAAAAATGAAATCTACTTACAGATGATTGTTAAAAGTGAGTTGTTTATTTGCTTTTATGCACATGCATAATAATTGCAGAACGATTTCCTTTTTAACTTCTAGATGAGAACGGGTCTATGTTACCAGCTCAGTAAAACAATGTGACAAATTAACTTGAGAATTTAAATCAGTGTTTTTCAAACTTGTCAACTGTGGCCTGCTGGCTGGGGAATTCTGAGAGTTAAAGTCTGCACACCTAAAGTCAACAAGCTCAAAAAACAGATTTAAATGATTTGCACATTAAGGGTTGTATTGATGGAAGAGAATCTTTGTAGCTCAGTGCACTGGTATTACCTGCTTTGGTAATGAAACATCTTCAAGAAAATAACCAAACTCAGAGAGCCCCAAGGATCCCACAATCATTATATTGGTTACTGCAATTTTACTGAGCCACAGAATATGCAAGAAGAATGAATGTTGGATTCATAAATCTCTTCCTTGAGTAGCCAAGGATTGGATGAAAATTCTCTCTGGTCATGGAAACTTTGCTTCCAACCTTTCAACTCCTCTATTGTGAACATCCAATCAGAAAAGTCAGGATTCCTTTCATAAAAAGAAAATGGGAGGGAAATAGGAAGAAAGCAAGAAACCTATCCTTAAGGCACCTTTTCCAAATGGACACCCTTTTTCTTCAGAATTTCCCAGCCAGTAGGACTAGAAAGTTCTAGGAACTTAAATCTACACTACAAGTAGCCCTTGATGTATGACCACAATTCAGTCCAAAATTCATGTTGGTAAGCATGGCAGTTGTAAAGTGAGTTTTGCTCCATTTTTCAGTTTTAACAATACCAATAGCAACAACACTTAGATTTATATACCGCTTTATAGTGCTTTACAGCCCTCTCTAAAGTGGTTTTACAGAGTCAGCATCTTGCCCCCAACAATCTGGGTCCTTATTTTACCCACCTCGGAAGGACAAGGGGACTGGAGG
>JANHFJ010005028.1:98483-108623 GCA_032468195.1 Cerberus rynchops | reverse complement strand
TGTAAAATTACTAAATCTCAATTGTAAATTTCTTCTTTAATGTAAAGCGGTTATACAAAGCATTTCACTGCATATTGAAATACATACATATTGTACAATGTATGATCATGTATGTGACAAATAAAATCTGAATCTGAATCTGAAAAGCCCTGTTAAATAGATGCTGCTTTGTCCTTCTTTTCCTATAGAAGTGCACAAAAACAATGAGAGAGAGGTAGACCTCTGGATAAATAAACAGCATAGGAAAAAAAAATGCAACCAAGATTGAAATGTTTTGCTCTGTTTTGATTAGAGCCAAGAGCGTTAATGCCAGCCATCTGGATGCCTAGACGGAGAATGAAAGGCAAAATCACTCCAAAAGTTCAATTATCTCACCTTGCCAAGATTAAGGAAACTCCAGGGGGAGAAAAAAAAAACTTCTGAAGAACCCACTGTGAAAATGAAGGAGTCCAAAGCCTTTGGAATGATTCCCCTTTCTTACCTTTGGCCTAAATATTTAGCAGATTAACAGTGAGGACAAAACCTGGAGGAGGTGACGGCCTGATTTGCTGATGAAAAATCTTTAGAGCTGAATGGCTTATCGCTTTATAGACTAGAGAGGCGGAAAAGCTACAGATGTGTTTCCAAATAAAAAGGGAAAAGAGAAGAAGAGACTGGAAACCATTGTGCAAGGCAGCAACAATTAGATCGTGGTTCATTTTGCACCCACAAGTTGTGACACCAAAACACTTGTATAGATCACTTTTAAAAAATGGGAATGATTGACAAAGCTATCCCAGTACTCTCCATACTAGCCAATACACAAAATCATAGAAATTGTATTTTTATGTATAGGTGTCAGCAATAAATCTTTCTGAGCTACCACTTAAGCTATGGTCATGATACTTTGTGCCTGACACAAAGAACCACAGATTATTATTATTATTATTATGACCATTATATGGTCAATTATAAGAGGAAGCTTAAGTTCTTGGAAGGAATGTGGGTATGGCAAATATTTCAGGAAGGGCTTTCCCTGATTTCATGGGCTGAAAAAGTGGACAGAGCATGGAGACGTACTTTCAAATTCTTTTAATGTAATCAATAAAAACCAGAATGAATACTTCTAGGTGTTGTTCTTGTCTGGACTACCCTATGAGGCTGACAGTTTTCCTGTACCACTCGTCTGGCTCGGACTTCTTAAGCTTCTCTCCTTCCCTTACTTTTTATCCTCTTGATGTCTTTGATCTTGAAATACCGTTTGACTGCCAATCCACGGAGTGATAACCTGTCGTCTAGAGATTTCTTTTTGATTTACTAGTTTAGCTTCAATGAAACCTCTTATGTACATCAATGAGAAAGGAGCAAAGTTGGATCTGCTTTTGTGGCTCCCTTGAAAGATGAAGGAAGCGGAGTGATATCATAGTTCCAGCTGCCAGGACGACCCCCAGATAGACTAGTAAATATGAATTTTAGAGGAGGTCAGCACAACGGCCGATCCTGCACAATAACTCATCCCATTAGGATGACAGAAGTATTAGAAAGTATTCTCTCATCTTTATTCCCTCTGGAGGAGCCTGAGCTGCTCTTAACTATCCTTCACTCCCCAAGAAAAGCAACGGTGGGAGACAGTAAATACATTTAAGTAACTAAAACATTGGGGGTGGCTTGTCTCGTCTGTCAAGGAATAAAATTGATGGCAGTCAGGATCAATTCAATACCGACTTACCCAGCCAGCCTACTCATGCTTACCCATTTTATTTTCTAGTCTTAACTGCGTACAATGCAAGGCTGAGCCAAAGTTGGCCTGTGTGGTGTTTTTTTTTTTTAATTTTAAAAATGTTGATTATTATAGCACATGACTGTCCACCCCAGTGATAACAGAGTGAGCTATTTTAGTCCAGGCAGTGAAAATCAGCAAAAGCAGAGACCTTGATAAAGGCTTCCCAGTAAAACCCGTAGTTCCTGCTCAAGCCAACTATCTCCTCCTCACCACAAAATTGGCAACTCCATGGTGACTCAGTTGGAAAATTATGTTATATTGAGGCCTAACCAGTTGTCAGCAAACATACAGAAGGAGTAAATAAGCTAAGAAACCCAGGCTGTTTTGAGAAGATGGAGATGATCATAGAACAATAATGTTGGAAAGGACCCTAGAAATCATCTAGTCCAACCTTCAGGATCTAGGAGATCATCTCTGACAGATGACCATTCATAGATGATACATTTTCACAGAAATGCAAGAATGCAAGATTAAAACCATGTAAATGTTAGTTGTGGGAATAAGCACACACACCCACCCCAGTGCCATACTCACTAAAAGGTGGGATGTCTTTTAATGCAAATAAAAATGAAA
The DNA here is from genome assembly GCA_032468195.1 of Cerberus rynchops. Taxonomy (NCBI): domain Eukaryota; kingdom Metazoa; phylum Chordata; class Lepidosauria; order Squamata; family Homalopsidae; genus Cerberus; species Cerberus rynchops. The sequence goes on along the minus strand of JANHFJ010005028.1, from coordinate 106,288 downwards.
TAGCGATTACAATAAATGCAGGCTGAAGAATCGAATCCACACATTGGATTTGGCACCTTGAGTGAGTCGATGGAACCAGGCAGGAATTCAAATTCATCTGGTTTCCTTCACATTAAATGCAACCCAAATCAAACCATTAAGATGATTGCTCTCCAGTCATGTGCTTCATACTTTTAAAATCATGTTAAAAGAAAATTTAAAGTTACCAACGTAATAAAGTTTAGAAATTTCTAGGGCTGTAGTCTGAGCATGATGATTGGCCACATGATGACCAATTGTTAATGTTTGGATTTTAGTACCAGGAATAAGAACACACACACACACACACTTTAAACAGGTTTGCTTTCCCAATATTTTTGTCCATATGTCCTGTTCAGATGTATTCTCAGGATATAGCTCTATTCAAGTAACACGATAAACTGCATCATGAGTAATATATATATTTGAAACAACAGAACCCAGATGGGAAAGTGGAGTTACAGGGATACATAAGAGCCCAAGATTTCTCTGGGATTAAGCCAGTTGACTGGTCAGTCACACTAGAGGTTTACATTACTCTCTGCTGGTGGACAGAGACAAAATCCCAGAGAAGGTCTTCAAAACGATGAAGCTCTAGAAACTCCATGTATGGGGACACCAACTTCCAGCCAGCCATTGCAACTTAAAAATTTGTTACAATTTTTACTTTTACAAAACAAAAGAAAATAATAGCCTTCCAGACACCTGGGCACCATCAGTGGAGAGAAATATTTTATGTAGGCTAGCAACTGACCTGGGTCAACTTTGTTGAACCAACATAGATTCAATGTGGCTGTGAGATTATTATTATTATTATTTTGTATGTGTGTTACATTGAAATCTCATGCTTCAGAGAAAATGTGTCTTCTCAGTCCTCAGAATTAAAAAAATAAATAAATTATGGAAATAGAGTTTGTTAAATGGTTCAGTTAACTGATTAAAAACAAACAAACAATATAATCAATTAAAATTATGTATTTATCTGGCCTTCCAGTATGGAATATTTTTTTAAGCTCAAAAGAAAATATAATGTACAATAAACTTTACATTTGGCCAGACAAATGAAGTGGAAATTATTATTTTTTGTTTTGTTTTCCTTTTCTTTAAAAGGTGGAATTAAGAGTATGGATTCTGGTGGGGTGTTTTATATATATACAGTATATATGATGCAATTTTGCCTAGCCTGACCACCCCAATTCTTTACTCCAATTGTGGAACCAAATCATTTTAAAACAAGCAAAACAAATTTTTTAAAAAAACTTTGATTCCTATTTTATCACACACTAGGGCTTCTGTAGAACACTGAGCACTGAGTGAAGGCAACAGTTAATTTCAATTCCACTTGTTTTTACATATTCATAAATTTCAAATTATTTAACCTTTTTTTATGTTAAAACAAATCTCCATAAAATGGGTGTATTTTATGTATCTTTCTGTTAAGGTATTTTTAAAAAACCCTTCAACTTTGCCTAGTACGGGCAATTTTGGCAAATATAAGATCTCCTGCCTTGACAGAGGGTTGGACTAAATGTCCTCTGAGATTCCTTCCACCCCTATGATTTTATGTTCTAATGAGATGTCTATGGAGACTCTCAATTATCCAGGTCATGGCTACTTTTCCAAAAGGCAACTGGACTTTCTTGGTTGTTTTTTTCCTTGAAAACATTTCACTTCTCATCCAAGAAGCTGACTTGTGGGGAATGGAAGGATTTATAATGATTCTAATGAAATGTGCTTTTGGATATTATCTTGTACTCAAGCATAGATTTTGTTTGCAGTTTCCATACACATGTCTTTGTATCGAAAGCTTTTAAGTCCCCTTTTCCTTAAGTTATCCCAAGACAATTTTCAATTGCATTTAATCCAAAGCATCTTTAGAAAAGTAAAAACACTACACGATTATATATAGTACATTGTACATACATTGATTCTGCAATTAGAAATCAAGTCTCTTTTACTTGATTCTGAGCAAATGTCATTCCCCTTCCGGCTGGTTCAATGGAGATTTGAACTGGGGGTCTCTGAAGTCCCAAACCTGACTATCTAGGTTCTCTGATTGGTCCAGAAAGCCTGGCAATTAATTATAAGACTCTCGTTTAAGAACCCACACTTCCGCATAGCAATTAAGCAGCAGAAAAACAGGATCTCGGGACCTTCTAATCAATGTCCCCAAATGAGAGCAAAATCACACACGACACAGCAAAAGGAGAGAAAGGGAAGTGTGGCTTATAATGGCCCTGATTTTCATTAAGGCTGTGAATACAAGTGATTACTAGGGTGAGTTCGTCCGCTCGTTCTCCAGTTCGCTGTTCCCAAAATAGTAGGCTTATAAAGCACACTGCACAAACAGAAGGGAAGAAACAGTGACCCAGTAGTTGTAAAAAATGACATGAAGAATATACTGTATTGCTGAGCCAAAAAAAGACTTTGAACATTCTTCCCCAAGTCTCATAAACCGGACGGTCCATCCCATGTCTCTACAGCAACGACTTGTACAACACTTCAGTTCAGCTGATTCATTTGCTGCAATAAACTAAGAATCCTGGCCTTTAAAGAGCTGGCAATGAAAACTAGAACTATGTCAAAATGTAAAGGAGAAAAGCATGATTCATTCAGCTTCCTCCACCAGGACATCATAGAATGGTAATAGTGAAAAGTCCTATTCCAAGCCTTTGAAGATGGGTCAACCTATTCTCCAAAGCTGGGGTCCCCAACTTTTTGGATCTCGGGGACCACTAAATTCATAATTTAAAATCCCGCGGACCACTAATATGATCTGCCTATGACCACTCCCTGATTTAGTGCAACATAAACAACGCAAATAATTTTTCTGCGGACCACCAAAATTTTCTCACGGACCACCAGTGGACCACTGGTTGGTGACCGCTGCTCCAAAGCACTGGAAGCAGAACAAGAAGCAATGGATGGAAACGAATCAAGGAGAGACCCAACCTAGAACTCAGGAGGAATTTCCTGGCAGTGATAACAATTAACCAGTGGAACAGCTTGCTTCCTGAACTTGTAGGTGCTCCAAAACTGGAGGCTTTTAAGAGGAGATCGGAAAACCATTTCTCTGAAATGCATAAGGTCTCCTGCTTGAAGAGGTGGGTTGGACCAACACTGTTATTCTGTTAATTTTTGTCCAAGTGTGCTGGGATTACAATTCCCCAAACCACTCACTAAATGAATAGCTGCAAGTCGAGGACTATGGGTAGCAACTGCAATCAAGATGCTTCTGCTGAATATCTTCTTTCTCAGTTTCTATAAGCTGGTGAACAGCCTGACTTGGAAAGTTTATATTAAACAAGTAGTTCAGGCATGATAGAAATAGCTTTTCTGTTGACAATATGGGAGTAACATCAACGGTCAGGCCGACAGCTACAATGTGTTGAATTAAGAAGAGAGATGCCATTTTGCTTCCATGCCTCCCCTTAGGTTAGGAAAATTATTCAGACAGCTGTCCTTCCTTTCTGCTTTCCCTCCTACTGTGCATTCATGTCATCTCCAGCATGGTGCTTTCAGAAGTGCTCAGTTGCACTTCCTATTTCCCCCCTGAAAGGTCCCAGTTTAGGAAAAGCTGATTTAAAAGACATCCCTTAGAAGATTCAGAGATTCCCAATCCAAATAAGTGGTGCCAATTCAGAGATTAAGACATTAAAGGTTCTTTAAAAACACACACACACACACACACACAATGGAGCGTAATTGTTATAATCTAAGATGTCTTCTTCTTTTTTAATTCACACTGTTTGTTAATGATCCATGAAACAATTGTAAGTGGATTTGAGTTCTCCATAACTCCTCAAGTTATCTACTTACACTTCTCTTCCAACAAATCTGATAAATGATTGCAGTGGCTGAATGCTTGCAAAGTGTGGAGCAATGACATATGCATCGATACATCACTATGTATATACCTCTACATATAATATCCTTCAAATAATTAAAACATTAATTCAATTAATCTCGTAAGTGGCTTAAAATGCATTGCTCAGAGTGCTATTAACAGCCAGTTCACTGGTTGATCAGGAAAATTAATCAAACACCACACAGCTATATTTCTGATTAGAGAAAACAATACTGCACCAACTGCCCACTTAATTCACTCTGGTGCTTTATAAGGTGTGCCGATATCTGCTCCTAACCTGCCATATTCCCTTAATGAACACAATAACGGAAGAGTAGTCAGCAAAACCTTGAGCTCAGGGACTCTATAAAAATCAAAGTCTTAGCAAGATGTTGTACAGAGATTAATTTATAGATTCCTATTAATATACTGCAAGTTCTCTTTTGTAGGACTATAAAAACCTTTATTTCTGAGCCAAGAAAGATAACGCTTCTAGTATACAGTCACTCCTTGGCATGCATGGAAAGACAGTTCCACTATGTTTATGAATACCAAAAGGTTTCTCCATGCAAAAATGATGTTAGAAATGTAATCAATGCAAAACCAGAACAGATGTTTTCATGGCAGGCAGGTAAATGGGAAACTTCCTTTCTCTCCTGTCAATTAATTATCAGAGATTAAATGGCTACATTTTTAATCATTAATCATAAGCAGCAAAACAAAGAAGATGATTCTTGAATGGTGTTTGTCTTCTAAAAACTTTCTGCAGACCTCAACAATCAAGATTCTAAAGGGGTGTGTGACTCCAACACAAGCATTTAGGGCTCCTTTTTGTTCTAAATGTATCCTTTTATTTTTTAAAAAAGGATATTTTTTTTCCAGATAGGTTCATGTAAACCCTGGAAGGAATAACTGGATGTTAAAAAAGTAATTCTGAGTAACAGACCCCACCTACGGAACACCTAAGCTTACACTATCTCTTAGTAAACAGTATGTAAGTCTGGCAAAGACTTACGCTACAAAAGGCCAAATTTTCTTAAAAGCATGTTAAAATATTAATAGTTATTGCAAACAGTTGCTTATCGAGGGCTGGAAGATTACATCATGGTGGAAATATCAAGAGAAGAAGGAGACAAAACAAAAACACATAGCCAGGATTAGCAAGAGAAAGGGCAAAATCAAACTTTTTCTATGTATGTATGTATTTATCTGTCGACAGTCTGTGTTTCCATGCATACACATAGAGACACATGCACACACACACTCCTTCAAGTCATTATTAACTCCTGGTGACTGTCTGGATTAGTCTCTGCAATTTTTCCTTGGCAAAATTGGAAGTGGTTTGCCATTGCCTTCTTCCTAAGGCTGAGAAAGTATGGCCTGTCCAAGGTCGCCCAGCTGGCTTTGTGCCACTGTAGAACTAGAACTCATGGTTTCATGGCTTCTAGCCCAGTGTTTTAACCACTACTCCAAATTACCCTGTGTGTGTGTGTGTGTGTGTGTGTGTGTGTGTGTGTCTGTCTGTCTGTCTGTCTGTCTGTCTGCCTGCCTGCCTGCCTGCCTGCCTGCCTGCCAGCATGTATATATATAACAATGTCTTAAAGCATGTTTCTATGGATGGATGGATGGTTGGATGGATAGAAATAGAAGATGGATGGATGGATGGATAGAAATAGATGATGGATGGACAGATGGACGGACAGACAGACAGACAGATAAAATACAAATCTGATTTCTGAATGAGGCGATGGTTGTGAAATTGGAAGTTGTACTGTAAGCAGAATCTTACATATATTTCAGAAAATAAACCCTACTGAGAACTGTAAGACCTGTTCTCAAGGATAGGATTACAAGGTGACAGAATTAGTAATGATGGCAGGAAAATATTACTGGGAACAACTGAATGAATCAAACTAAAAATCAGTAAGACAGTTAACAGAAGGGAGAGGGGAAAAAACCTACAGGTATTCTCAACAGGGTTTGTTTGTTTTTTAGAAATTAAGTATCTTACAAGTCTCAAGATCTTTCTCGACATCAAACTGACAGGTACATCCACTGATTATGCTAATATCCCTGCATTCATTTAAAATTCAAAATATAAAAAGATGTTTTCCTCCCCACCCCCCAATTCAATTCAAAATCGTATGAGACATGAAACACATTATTTTTAGAAGAATTAAGCTGGCAGTGTACTATTTGCTCACTGCTGTAATGAAGTGAGTCTCATTCAGAGTCCCTGTTCCGAAATCTCACAATCCAGCCATCAAATGGGAAGGAAGAATTTTGTTCATTTCACTTGAAAAGTATCTTGATTTCATCAGTGACTGAAGGTTCAATTCTTAAATCAAGTTACTAGACTTTGTTGTCAGTTGTGTGCACACAATAGGCTTCATTTAAGCTACCGAACTAATGTATTTTCTGGACAAAGTAAAATAAACTGGTAGGTCTATCGATATTTTCAGTCATCCAGATTACGGTTGTTCTAAAGATGCTTTTTCCACTGGATTTTCTGTGTTTTTCCTTGGAGACATTTCTTCAGAAGCTTCATCAGTTCTGACATTATTTTAAGTTCTGCAAAGCAATCAATGTTGGGGGGAGGGGGACTCCTTTAACAATTCAGTGAACTAAATCAGTAAATAATTTTATTATATAATACAACAACAACAAGGATAAATTAGTATCTATACTTCAAGAGAAGCTTCGCTGGAAAGCATTATGCAAAATGCATACCTATATATAATATTGAGACAGTGACAGGGTTTAGAAACTTGGAGTAATGTTTTCATATTCCGGCACAACATTCTACTTGGTACATGATGCTAGCTCAGCCTTCCCAAAACTTTTCTCCCCTTTTAATAATTATTTTAAAGTTTTAATTTCCAAATTCCTAGCTGGCGTTTCACCAATTGGGGCAATAATGCCATAGCATTTTGAAAGCTCTTGTAATCCGTAGCCAGAGCACAATTGCATGGACTGCATATCTTACACTCAAAAAAAGGTCACAGCGGAATCAGCTCCCTGCAGTAATTAAAAGAGAAGATCCCTATGATTTAGAAAAAAACAGGGGAGACCCACATGGGCGCAAGATTCTCAAGATGCATAACACCTTATTGCTCCCATCACTCACTTTCCCCTGAAGACAGGCCAGGTTTCTCTCTGTTTGCTTGTGCGGTCACTCATGAGTGCTTTCCTCTGCCTAGCATAAATCTTTCAGTTCGACCAAAAGGCATCCACATTTATGCTTACTGGGTCTAGGGGAGCAGATGGGAGACAGACTGAAAGGAAATGCAACTCATTAACTACTACAGTACTGATGGAAAAGGATAATGTAATTTCCAGGGCGCATCCTTTTTTTTCCATCCACTTTTGCAGGGAGTTTTGTTTCAAAGAAACAAAATCATTGGAGGAAACTTAGATAATGATGTAAGGGCAGAAGATCTGCCCTCAGCAAGATGGAACTTCTGACTATTATTCTTTCTTTGACCAAAATATTTTCCTCCATATTTTATTCTTGAGGTATACCCTTTTTTGGGAGAACTTTTAAATGCAAATTGTCAATCATCCAGTTGAAGGGAAATTAAAAAAACACACACACAAGAGAGAGATGCAAAAAAAGTGGACATTAGCATACGCTAGAAGATCTACGGTACTCAACTTTTTAGAGCCAAAAACTCATTTGAGAAGCTTATAGAATGGCTGCCACAAGAACTCAACTTATTCACCAAATGCGTTCGTAACTAAGTGCAAAATGATCATGTAACAGAAAGATGAGCTCCAGAATGTTTTCTACCATCCGATTGGGACCTCTTTGCGACCCAGAATTGTGCTGTAAATAAATACTCCCTTCAGAAATAACAAAATATAGTGTTGGAAGTTAACACCTACTCCTCTCCTAGAAAAATGAAAACATTAAAAGGCAGGATATTTCCCCTAAAAGGTT
>JANHFJ010005027.1:89641-102053 GCA_032468195.1 Cerberus rynchops | reverse complement strand
TGCTGCTCAATTAACCAGAAATCAATAATTTGAAACCAGAAACAGAAATTTTTTGAAAATTTGTTACACAGTGTTATAGTCACAACTGTGTCCCAGACTTCTTTTGCTTCTACCCTAGTAACTTGGAGAGTGAGATGGAAAATGAAATTGATTTAGGGACTTTTTAAAAGATATCCAGGGCCATATAGCACACAAATACCAATGTCATTTGCAACTTCTGATAACTCAGCCATCCATTCTCTTTATTCAAGATTCTGCTTATATAAATATTCTAACATTCTCAAATTCATTTAAATAAATATACATCTTGTCATCAATATTAAACCAAGCAAACAAAATTAAAGATGTGCATAGTATACTGCTGCTTCTTATCCCTGTCTGATCTGTTTCCCACCCATTACTCATCAGTTTAATGCTTGCTTCCTTCCCCTTGAAAGATTTCCTCTCAATAAGGAAGGCGGACTCTTTCCAGTGGCCCCTGCTGTGTGTCAGTTGTTCCAGACTAGACTGACACTTTAGGCTTCTCAGTGATTCAACACCTTGTGATGGAAAAATTCATTTATTGCTCTCATTGGTAGGTCAGCCAAAGTTCTAACAAATGCGTCATCATTTAACAGTTGGATGGCCAAAAAATCTCCTACTTTTGACAAGTCAAGTATTTAGCATCAGATCTTTAGCATAACTTTACATAGTAAATCTTTTTTCCCTTAGGGTCCTGTTTCTGCTATTATTAAACAGCACACATTGCTATAAACTAGTATATTATCTTCATTCTGTAATCATGTATGCCACTAATCTATAGAGAAGAATAAGCAGAATGGTTTTCAGATACAACAATCTTTGAAATAAGTGAAATAATTATGGTACCAATATTTTCTTCAGCCTGTGAACTTTAAGTTTCAAAATTCCAGATGAACATTCTTTCATCCATGGTATATATGGATTCAGGACATCTTCATCTTTTTTCTCAAAATGAAATTTAGAGTAGATATGTACGTACATATGCTTTGGGGCAAACCAATGACACATAATAGGGTTTACCTCAGAATAAATTTTAGTGCTTCAAAAAATGTGAAATTACCTCAAGAAGTTGATTTGTTTGCATCTAAATTCCACATATTTTAATGAAAATATGAAATGTATGCATTTTGACCAAAACATAAGACTGGGGTGCAGTAGACTAACAAAACATCCTTAACTATTAGCATTTTTAGACCACCCAAGTATTAATATTATTTTTAGTAAAACTTATTGTTATAATATTCTCTGATTTTATTATACCAGTAAATTGAATATCACTCAGGAGTGTATCAATTTTCTCATAATCCTACAAACAGGATTAAACATTTTATTCTAAACGAATAACGGAACATGCTTTTAAATTGAAAAACAAAACTGATCTTGGCTATCTAGATTATTGACTCCAGACATAAATTATGTTCACTCATAACCAAGAACAACAATGTTGATAGAAAATTGCCTTTAAAAACTTTCTTAATGAAAACCAGGGGAGTATTTTTTTTTTCATCTGGTGTCAAATCTTGCCATTTAAGCTGCAATTTCTTTCATCAAGCTCCATCTGAGTAAAGCTAGCTCATATAAGAACGTGCTTGAAGGCTCAAGGTGTAAAAAACAGTCCATTAGTAATATGGCTGTGCTTCTGAAAATGTTTTCATGATTATAAATGAAGCTGGTAATCTGATTTAAATTAGGCAAGGTTGTTCACATATTGGGAATTGGCAGCCTGTGCTGACATATCTATTTTAAAGACAGCACCTCTTTGGGCTCCTGAGATAAAGGAATATAAACTGCCCATTCTCCTCTTGATGTAACTCCACTATGCAGCGATTTCCATCAATGTATAATTAAAAGTGGATTTCCTTTTTTCCCTTCTCTTTAGTCAAGGATTGAACGGGGGGGGGCTGCTTAAACCTGGCTGATGTGAAAGGAACAAAGGCAACTTTCATGGGTTCTCATGCAAACAGTCTATCAGTTACAATTCTCAGTTGTTCACGCCTCTGTACTGTTCAAAAGGGGCTCTAGGAAAAAAAAGTCAAGCAGGGGGTCCAAAAAAAAAAATAAAAAATTCAGCCTGCATGCCAACTAAGAGAAAGAAAGAGAAGGCAGAGGAACAGATTGGGGTGGGGTGGGGGGAGAGAAAAGCAAACCCTCTGGCTTTTGTTGTAAAAAGAACTAATGACACTGCTGTTCGAACTGTCCTTACTGACACAAGTCGGTGCACCCACACACTTTGTGAGAATGCAAGTCATCCCAGTAATGAGAGAGCGAAACAAGGCCAAGCAGAAGGAAAAATGGGGGGTTTGCCTTTAATGATTTAACTGTAGGAAAATGCTAGCCTGGCACATAAGAATAACTTGGGCCAACTGCCCATCTGTCTAGCAATCATTTTATATCTGCTTTCTTGCAAACAAGATGGATGCCTGGGGGAAGCAGGGGAAGAAAAATCCTATTATCATTATAAATTGCTAATTAAATAATTATCAGTTAGGATGGGCAGACAGGTCTCCCCATTACACTCCTTAGAGGTTAGGATAAAAAAAGCCCAATATACTTTAATACCATATGTCATAAGCAGAAATGACAACAAGAATGCTTTTAAATATGCCCTTAAACGCCTCTTGGCATCGGCATGTATGCACAGAAAATCAGTGTTCGCTTAACGTGCTGTGCGCTTAATGTGTGTCTCTGAATATATGCGTACAACAATGAATGCATGTATGATGTAGCACATAGACTATTGGCCAGGATTGGGGAAAGCAGATTTATGTTTACTCATGAAGTTTATTAAATAACATCAGACATTTCTTAAAGTGTGCAACTTCATTATGAGAAGGTGTGGAATATATTTCATGAAATAACAAAAAAGGAAGGGAGGATATCTAAAACAACACTAAAAGAAAGAAGAAGAATGTAATAGACCTGAATGAAGGTGGTCTGATTTTAAGGAGTGGAGGGTTAATGAACACAAACAGAAACAGAAATAGCATTTAGGCTTTTATATCACCCTATTGCACTTTACAGCACTCTCTGGGTGGTTTACAATGTAAGCATTATTTGCACATTGCCCCCAACAATCTGGATCTTCATTTTCCAATCTTGGAAGACTGGGTCAGCCTTGAGCTTCACCAGGATAAACACTGCACCACCAAAGCAAACAGAGAAGTTCAGGATATACACAAAAATTCATATGTTTATGATAATGGTATGTGATTGATAATAGAAGAATAAAAAATGAATTTTGGGACAATTTCGGCCATTTACTATTATGTGCAAATAATTGTTGTTTATGAGACCTACATACGGTACTAATGATTCTATTTTGTTTATGTAATGTATCCCTTATGGAGGTGCTACAGTTTAACTTCCAAGTAAAATTCATGGTGCTGTATGTCACCTTTAGAGATTTTAGGTCTGAGGATTCTATTCTGCAAAGAACCTAACCTATCCATCTGGTTAGTTATAGACATCAGGAGAAGGGTTGACTTGTGTATCCTTATGCTGGAGGAATATCAACATCAGGAGTCCTGGGTTTTAATATTCTTGATGATGTCATCCTCCTCTGGAATATTTTATTTCCAGATGAAAGGGCAACAAGTTCCATGGTTCAACAGACTGACATATGGAGATGGAATGGAATTCTGGTTGCTGATTCTGAAACGTGACTTCATATACTGACATTACCTGAAAACAGGACAAGCAGCAACAAATGGAAACTAATCAAGGAGAGAACCAACCTAGAACTAAGGAGAAATTTCCTGGCAGAACAATTAATCAGTGGAACAACGTGCTTCAGAAGTTCCAACTCATGACATTTTAAAGAAAAGATTGGACAACCATTTGTCTGAAATGTATAGGGTTCAGTTCTTTATTAAAAACATTGGCCAATACTCTACTGACTCCATCAAGTTTGACTCAGCCTTCCATCCTTGTGAGGTTGGTAAAATGAGAACCCAAATTATCTGGGGCAATATGCTGACTCTGTAAACCACTTAGAGAGAGCTGTAAGTGCTATGAAGTGTTATATAAGTCTAAGTGCTATTGCTATTATGTATGTGTGATGGGTGACTATATCAATGAATATTAAATAAATGCTGCCAATAAAGCAAATGTTTCAAAAATGTGGGAAGTAATCATTTCCCCTTTTTTTAGTTTGGTCAAAGCCCAATGCAAGTACTGTAAACTTTTCGGGGCATCAAAAACAATATGATCAAGGATTAGAAATCATCCTAAAAAGATAGATTGATGAAGCTGGAAATGCTAGCCTAGAGAAAAATGTCTGGGGCTTGATGGGTGGAGAGAGAGAGGAATTAAGATAGTACTGGAACTTCAAGTACTGGAAGTTTTATCATATACAATAAAAACTAATTTGAATTCAGTCATTCAGTATATTGTAGTTCTTTTGGTTGATCCTTTTTCAGTTAAAATTACTAAAGAACACTGTAGTTTACAGTATTAGTACATGTCTCCATATTTTATTTAAAATGTCAATAACCTCTAATTGTCCAGGAAGAATGCTAAAATGTAGTCCATATAGTTGGTCCTTATACTTGTTCAGAATCTGCAGACTGTGGGATCCAGTTTTCTGAAAGTGTGCCATGTTGTGCACCTTTACATCAGAACAAGAGCAAGATTAAGGTTTTGGCAGATATCTGGTGGCTGGTCCTCTCAGTCATGGAACTGACTAGATGCCCACAACTCCATCATTTAAGCACTTCATAGAAATCTAAATCTTCACTTAGGTCTATAAACTAAGGTTATAATTGATAAATCTGTAAACTTAGATGCATAAACTAAGGTTATAGTTTGGGTTTTGTAAGAATGAGAAACAAAAATCTATTAATTAAATCCACAAACCAACTGAGCATTTAAAAGGTCACATTTTGCCATGATTAAGTTCCCAAAATAACATACAGTTCTTAAGGATAGTGAGGTTGTGCAGGGCTTCTGTTCAAAGGCAACATTCCAGGAAAGATACAGCTGCATTAAAGAGTACATACGTGCCCCTACATGTTCTGAAGTAATACCTTGCTTTCAAATCTGAGGTACTCTACAGCCCTGCTAGAAAGTTCAAGGCCTGCCCTAGAACCCTTATAATTTTCAATACTACATGACATTTTTCTACATGGGGTATAGCGAAAGAAAGAAAGAAAAAACATGTGAGAAATTTTCACAATTGCTTTTTGATGCAAGAGATTTCAAACATAAATATCCATTGCCTATAATAGATATGAACAGGGTTTTCAAACTTTCAGTGTGCATAGATAAAAATATATCTGTATAGGAAAAAAATGTTTGTTGGATCATTGGTGCTGTCAAGCACTTACCAGTAGTACAATCATTTATTTTCTGTTAATACAGACTTAGAGGCAATCTAAACAACCAGCAGATTGATAGATAATTCTTTTCATCTCCTAGAGCAGATATTGTTCAGGTACACAGTTTCCAGATCAGAAGGAAGATATTGTGTGAATTTTTTTTGCAGCTAGATCATAGAAAACAAATACCAACAAAAACAGAACAGACAAGACAACATGAAAGATGGAAATTTATTTTAAAAATTAAGTTAAGCTTCATTTAAATATGAATGGTGACTCTTTTCTTCATATAGTTCAGCTATCTTTTGTCTAGAAATATGAAGCACTCTGAAGGTCCTTTTGTTGCTTTCATTGTTAACTATATGAGACTGAAAGAAATTGCAAGGCTCGTTTCAACTTCAAAAAGCATCACAGTGTGGCTAGTGAGTAATAAAGGCTGATAAATGCATGAAATGCCAATCAGAGTGGGAAAGAAGGGATAAAATTGGTCAGTTCATCTGCTTCTAGATGAGTTGAGAGATTCTCAGTCATGGAGGGTTGGGAACAACAGCTCTCTCTGTTTCTCTTTTCCTATTCAACCTCCAATTTACAACAGAGGAAGTTAGAGAACCAGAATATATTAATTCTCTATTATATTGTTTAGAATAATCTAAACTACTTGGTGATCTAAATGCAATCTCTCAATATTCTTCAACTACTTCTGTTGATTTGTAACATGGATATCATAAACTCATGGGGGGGGGATCACCTTTCCAAGCCTTTTTTTTTGAAGAATTATCCCCCCACTTTTAAATATACCTCTGACTTTGATATTGTCAACAACTGAGTTCACACATGACATTAAATAAAGTGTAATGTTTCTTATTTTGAGTATGTTGACTGAACTGAGCTACTGTGGATATGCAATCCATGGTTTATTACCTTAAATCATTGTGAGAAATAGACCTGACTGAGGACTAATATGAATTCACACACAGCCTTTTGCTAGTAAACTAACAAATCTCTTTTATTAATAAGCCCAGCTAAGTGGCATAACTTAATCATATTTGGCTGATCTAAAAAACTAAGCAGATAGCCTACAAGGCACCACTGTGGTCCCCTACATATATCAAGTGACAGTTATTAGTGCAACTGAACGTTTAATATGAACCCTTATAGCAGTTGATACACAACTCAAGTTTTCTTGCATATCATTGCTTGTTAAAGATTTATGCAAAGTTTTCTTCATAAGAATGATCACACAGAGATCTTTACAAAATTACTCTATAAAGTACTAATATATTTTTAAATATTCTCTTGAAATGTACTATGTAGTCTTAAATGAAAAAATAAATTAGTTTCCGTGTAATGGTGGAAAAAGAAGTAGAGTTGTTTTTTAAGAATAAAATATAAAAACCTGGATAAATATCAACCATCCCAAAGAATAACTGTTATAATAAATGTTCTTAGGTCAAATATATTCTTCCAAAATTGAAATTAAAAAGTGAAGAATTAGGGTTTAGGTATGCACGATCTTCTCTTGCAAACTTGGGGGGGAAATTAGAAGTCTTTCAATTATATCTGCCTTTCTCAATAAAGTTGCAAAACTCACTGGCTTTTATTTCTTTTATTTCTTTTTGTTTGAAATAATTTTAAATAGATTATGTTAATATATTGGAGTACAGGGGAATAGGCTGAATATGATATACAAGATAGGGAAAATATGTTCCTTGTTAGGAAGTGAAACACTGAGGATCACTGCTAGTCATTTTGATTGAGAATTTTTGTGTCAACTCTTAGCAACCACATTGGTTGTCTCCATTATGATCTCTTCCTAACCCACTCATCAGTCTTCCAATGGTTCATCCCTGGCCACAGTAATTATGTCCATCCACCTTACTGCTCATATTCTTGTCTCTTTCCTACCACATTTCCCGGCATTAAAACCTTCTCCAGAGATCTGGGTGCTTGCATACCATGTCTGAAATATGATACTTTGATCCTGGTTATGTTCACGTCAAGTGAAAATACTGAATTGATTTATTGGTGATCCATTTGCTTGCTTTATTTATTGCTATCTGTGGTATTATCAGGAGTTTTCTCCCACACCAACTGCTTTGTGATTAGCCTTAATGAACTGTTGCAAAATTGCTATTTCATCTGTTTTGTTGTTGTTGTTTCTTGAATCATACTATTATTTTCTGTTATGTCTGTTCCGTTATGCAAGAAGAGAAACAAGATTCAGAAAAGTAGTGGTATGTAGAAAAATAGCAGATGAAGGAATTGGAGAAAGAAAGAAAGAAAGAAAGAAAGAAAGAAAGAAAGAAAGAAAGAAAGAAAGAAAGAAAGAAAGAAAGAAAGAAAGATTAAAAATACTCTGGAAGGGTCTCTCTTAATTGAGTTGCAATCAGTTAGTATTGATCATTAAGGCTTTCTTTTATGAGCCTGCTGATGGTAATGATGATTATGATGGCAGTGGGTGATAATAGCATTGACTCAATGTGTAACATTTGGGTCATAAAGAAAAGATGAAGATTTGTTACAATACATTCTGATGATAATTACTTGCTTCAGACTAAAGAAAAGTAACATAGGTACTCTTTTTCCACCATCACTGTCATGGATGTGGTTATATCTTTATTGTAATCTACATAAGCAGCAGTTGTGTATGTTATGTATATATGAATGCTAATATAGCTATGCATAAACATACTATATATATGAAAGATAAAACTTTGCAACAAATGTTCAAATGTATTTAATATTAACTTGATAAATCCAAATCTATAATTATTTACAATACTATGCCTTTGTCTTCAAGTTGATCAAAAACACCTCTCTCTCTCTCTCTCTCTCTCTCTCTCTTTTTTTTTTTTTTTTACACACACAATCACACTCACATTGATAATCCAGTTATAATCAAGTATAAACATTCTTGGAACTTTAGGAACCAATTTCCCAGATTTTGGATTCTGATATGAAAGTGAGATTAATTATTTTATTTCAGATATTCACTGGTTGTAAATGTCCTGGAGGGGAAAAAAAGGGGGGGGGCAGAAAAATAGAAAGAATCCAACTCATTTTTTTTAACAACTTTGAAATAAGTCATATCTATCTTTTCATTTAAAGGTACCTATTGTTCTCCTCTAAACACATGCACAAAAACTCTTTACAATTATATCATTTGTGTTGCACGTTACGACTGTATATAAAAATTGCAGGCAAGGACATTGCTTATGGAAAACAATTTAACTGGTGTATATGTTGCAAGCAGGAGAGGGTTGGGTCCATGCTGCCTTGCATGTGACAACTCTACTCATTTGATAGGCCATAATGTTAATTTGAAGTCTTGCTTCAATTTGCAAACACTGGTTTTTTTTTCCCACCCCCTCACTAAAAATAAAAAAGCAAAGGAACTTTTTGACTAGTTTATTATTGGAGAATGTTTTCACTTCTCCAATGAGATCTGTGATTGTTTTTATTTCCAGGAGTAGATAATAATGCTGAAGCAATAATAAAATGAAAAAAAAAGAAGAGGGGGAGTTCAAGGCAGCTAGCTCAGCACAGGAAGTTCACAGCCAGAGACTTAATTTCCCACACAATGTAATGTGCAATGGGCCCATTAACATAGATGAATAGGCTCTTTAAAGGTTTTTTCCCCTCTTTGCAGATATGCAGCTGCCACTGAATGGCTATATGTTAATAAGGCACTCACATGCCTATTCTTCAGGTACAGCTCTGCATTCTCTACCTAGGTAATCTCCATCCAGCAAAAGCTATTAGGGGTTGTATCTGCTACCACACCTTCAATTATATTAACACCTGCACAGATAATCCCACAAGGTAAACTGGTAGGGGGTCAGTGGTCTAAGTACATCCCCTCCATTCTTTGTATCTCTGAGGAAAGGGGGGGTAAAGTGGAGGTATAGTATTTTTTTTTCTTTTTTAAGTAAAGTCACTTCTATTTCACATTAGTGGGGACATTCTGAAGGGGGGGGGGAAGCTTAGGAAATTGTCATTTCTTCAAATCACTGACAGCCTGTAGTGGCAAGTGTAATGGAAAGCCAGTGTCCACATTGTTATGCATGGCTCTCATGTAGATACATGCGGGTGGATTAAGTTTGTTTCCAAAGGATCCATTGTGCTCGCTGTTAATTTGCAGGACTCTTGACAGTTGAGGCTGAAGGGTTTACATCCTTTCTGTTTACTTAGATGCAGTGTGCCCTAGCTTTGTTTATTTCCCTCTGCTGCCCCTTAAGGCCTGGCAAAAGATACATTTATCTTTATTAATGACAACGGTTTTCCCTAAAATGGTAGAGAAAATAATGACAAAATACTTACAGCATTATTAATTTTATCTTGTGCTTTTTATTTTCCATTCATGGTCACATATATTATCCTGTAAACAGTCTTATAATTCTTCTTCAGGTCTTTTTTTTTTTTTTTATGAGCTGTTAAAAAACTATTTTATTGATTTACTGTGGCTTCTGCATTTTCCCATCAACCAAATTCTGAATGGTTTGTAAAATAATGAAATACAATCTTTTAAATTAAAACAATGTGTGAAGGGAAATATTGTCAACATATTAATTCCATTGTTAAAGCAATTTGGGGAAAGTAAATGCAGTTTTTGAATAGTTTTGATTACTTCTAGTAATAGTAAGACTTTGATGCTAACTAGGACTACATCAAATTTGGCAATACAGTACAATGGAACTTATTCCTGAGTAAACTGGTATACCAATGTTATTTGTTAGTTTATTGGTTTCTTTAGTATCACTCTTTTCCCTATTTCATTTTTTTTTAAAAATCATCCAATGTTTTATAGCAAACATGAAAATGCCTTTTGCCAAATAATAATTTTGCCATGATCTTCTGGTATTATATTGTTGATTTCTAATAGGAATTAAGTATCATAAAAATAGACATTTACATAAAATTCTCCTTCCTAATGAGATCTAAGCCTAGGAGAGTCTAATGGCTTTTTATTTTAACTTGTCAAAAATGCCAAGAAATGTTAGTTTTTCAACCCTAAGCTAAGCACACACTATAGAAAAGTCATGATTCTAATCTGAAGCAAAGGGATTGATTAAAAAATAATATTTTTTTTAAAAAAGCACCTGAAAACTTATGGTTGAGTTGTTTCATGTCTCCCTTTATGAGTAGGTCAGCCAATTATATGCTTTATACCATAATAGTCCAAAAGAAATACAATAATCAGATGTCCTGTATAGGAAATTATATCATTTATACCCTGAAAAATTGGCTGAGAACTATATTTGTTATGAATGTTAACAAGATGAAATGGCATCACCATAGCAAACTAACACAGACATTGGAAATGTTGAGTAAAGTATTGACACTTTTTCAAAATATTATCTTCTTTTGTGCTAGTCAGAAAAATAGTAGAAATTAGATCTGATGGATTAACAACATCATGGAATACTACTGTATATCCTAGAAAATGGCACAAGCATTTTCAATACATGGAATTATTTCTATAAAAATATTTATTCCCAATTATATAGATATATAATTTATACAGAATTTTAGAATTCATTGGCTAAAAAGAAGTGTCACTGAATGCAGTAGAACTTATTTCTGAGAAACATGCATACTCTTTGGCTTAACAACAGGTAGACTTTCTTGGGAAAAAAGTTTCATTGAATTTACTTGTTTTGAAGTACTCAGTGCTATTTAAAAAAAATAGTAAATAATTTGCATTCTATATTTTGTATTCTCCCCGTCTCTTTGGTAAGCATTTATTCACATATGCTTAAATATGGTTAAGTTCAAGACTGAGAAATTTGTTTAAAGATGAAATCTTCTGAATTCATAGAAGAAAACATGGGTTTAAAATCCATTCATTTAAATTATCTACTCTCTAATTTGTAACCTCTATTAATATTTATTCATTTATTCATTCCATTTTTATGAATAGAGTAACTGGAATTTTCTGGATAATTTCAGTATGATTTAAAAGAGAACTATTAAAATCACAAAAAAACCTTTAAATTAGTAGCATGCAGGAATCTTCATAGGACAGATTGTGTATATACACATTTGTAAGAGTCACCATCTCAATATAATGCTAATACTTAAAATCAATATTAATTACAAAAATGCCTAGAAGTCTTTAACTAGCTTTGAAAATACCTCAAGGTGGGCAGCATAATTACTTTTTTTTGTTAACAGATCACCATAAGAAAGAATTTTATTTTTCTTATGACTATCCTTTCAATGGAATTTGTTGAACTCAAGAAGATTACATATAGCATTTTTAACTTATGTACTGCATTTTTATACTGCTGGACCTATGACTCCTAATGGTGTATCATGCATAAAACATAAAACAATATTCCAGGACAATAAAAGCAAGATATGATAAAATAAAATCAGTTAGTACAAATAAGCACAAAGCCAAATCGAGACTGTTTTCACAGTTTGAATGTCTTCTAGGACAATTCAACTCTCAACAACTTCTAGAAAGCCAATAATGAGTGAGCCTGCCCAACCGTTCCATTTCATGTGAAGGATTGCAAAACATTGTTTGTGGAGTCTTACTCCCTTTATTGCACAAACCTGGGAAACAATAAATTTTGATGAGCTGTTTGGACTGATTGATCAGAGGAGTATTATATATGGAGGAGTATTTATATTAACACTTAGATCCCAAGTCATATAAGTTTTATACATTAAAATGAGCAATTTGAATAGTATGTGTAAACTTTTGATATTGAATACAATGCCTTAAACTCAACTATGATTGTGGTGACTATATGATTGCCAATATATATACCTTTTCAAGCAATTCCTTGTAGAGCCACTGCACCTGGCCAATTCTGTGATTTATCATTGTCAGATCTTCCAGCTTCAGGCAGGGCTAAAACTGGTGTATCATCTAAAGTTGGCATCCACCTGCCTACTTCGAAGAAGCATGAGTCCAGGAGACCCAAGTCACAAACCTGTTCTTTATAAAGGGATCCATCCCATCCAAAGTGAAGAATCCTGTTGGGTTTCTGTTGCAGTGGCTGGTGATGGAGAAAAGACGCACAGGCAGGATGATTAATGGGAAGGCACACTGAACTCCCATGGGA
>JANHFJ010005027.1:31440-46277 GCA_032468195.1 Cerberus rynchops | reverse complement strand
CTGCAATCATTTTCCAAAATAACACATTTTATTAAATGACATAAGACTTCACGAGCCACAGCATCAAATACTGAGCTATAATTCCCAAAGGTCTATGCCTTGTAAATAAAATGTGTTAATTTGAAAAGTGTTAATAGACTCTTTCTGATTTGTATATCTGTGCCTGTCCATGTATGTATGTATATGTGTGTCCATGTATCTAAACTAAGAAGTTTCAATTCTTCAATCACTGTAAAAAAAAGGCTACTTTGTGAGCAAATTACATGCTAACAGGTCCTTATTGCCTATTGCATATCTGTGACATTATAGCATTTTTGACATTTGTAGAGTTCTTGGTGCGCCCTGAACTTGGATGTGTGTGGGGGGGAGGGTTGTTCTGTTTTGTTTTGAAGGGAGTGGAGTTTGCTCTCTGTTCATATCCAGTGGTTCATCCTATTACTGCTGGTATTTCTTGACATTTCTTTGGACCTCTTATCTTTTGTCAATCATAATAACAAATTAAACAAACCTTAAAAAGCATGCAAATTTTGTTCAGAGGAATTTCTACAATGTGGCCCAAAATGCCAAGTACTACGGAATTTAATGGGTGCATTATCTCAACTCTAAAGAAATTCTTTACTTCCTGACCAAGGGTGTGGTAGGGAGCCCAGGGGCTAGATGCGTCACGTGTAGGCCATGCTGCCCCAGCTCCATGAATGGGAAAAACATTGTGAAATATCACATGATGGCAACATGACATGGTGAGATTGACACCCGTGACTTAGTTCTATGTTTTTGAACAGACAAAAGGGTGATACTAGCACACTCCATTCAGTGCTAATGTTCATATAGTCATAGAACCTATTTTAATGATTTTAGTGCTCAACACATCTGGAAAACATCAGTGTGTGGATGGCTGAGAAAATATATAGCTAGCTATTTAAAAGAACATTGTCAATACTGGTTTACATTTTTCTTTCGCATTAATTCAACCACTTTCATTAATTTAGTTTTAGAAATGACAATACAGAAATGTGTAAAATACATCCTTTGTTCCTAGGTGTTATTGTGCTTGTGCTTTTGTCTCTGCTGCTCTGTATTTGTCAAGTTCCAGAAACCTGTAATCTTGAAAGTGAGAGAGGACACAGTGTTTCGGCACGGACAGGAAGGAACCAGGCTAGATTTGTCATATAAACCAAGAATCCTGCCAAATGATATCCCTCTCTCCCCATTGAGTTTGGCTTTGCCAAAGAGTTCATGAGAATGTTTCACGATTCTAAAACAGACAAGCTGGGAAAGACCTTGTAATTATACAACAGACTGTCTGGCAGGTGGGAGAGCAAAGCATCTTATAACTAGTATGTCCTAACTCACTCAACTTGTTTCTGAGTGGGCTGGGTCCAGGTGTTTTCAGGATCAGGATAAGAGAATGGAATGATCTCTATTTCACGCCTTTAGGCTGTTTTGAATTGCTGCTTTGTTTCAGTTAATAAATGGGGAATACGCCAAGCCTTAGGGCGTTACTTCTTTTGTAATTTTCAACAACCAGATCTAGAAACCTTACCCACATAAATAAATCAGAGGAGTTTTCTGTTGTTGTTTTTTCTGGAGGTAATTTGTTTTTGGAAAGTAGTTCAGCAAAAATATATGGTTGATGAATTGGCTTTTGAGGATGTGTAAATCAAGAATGTAGTGACCTGTCTTCCCCATGCCTGCCACTCTCCAATTCTGTTTGGTTCACACAACAGCCAAAATGGTAACGTGATTTATTTGGTTTTGTCTTAACATGCCTTGTGTGATCACAGGCATTATAGTTTGCATACCATGGTTAAAGGCGTAGTATAGTGTAAACTAGCCAACTGTTGTTTATTTAATAAAATGTAGTTGAAAGATCAATAATTTAGTGTGATGTCTGCAATCAGTACAATTCCCAGATTCTGAGGCAGGAGGAAAGGAGAAGCTGAAATTTAACACAATTAGATGATCCTGCATTTAGGGGAAGCCTGAAAATGAAGGGATTGGCATCTTAGAACACATGGCTCAGCAAGATCTCTAGTTCTAGCCAACTCTGCCTTATTATAATGATAAAATTTTTACTCTTTTATAGCCAGATAATAAGTAAATTGTATGTGCAAAACTTCCAGTGAGATTCATACATTTGTCTTTTTTCAAACTCGTTGTGCTCCTTATCTCTCCTTTGCCCCATAGAAATAGAAGCAGGATTGAAAATTCTTGATCACCCACCCTTACACTTTCATCCTGTCACTATCCTGGTGCCCACAGTTGCCCCCAAACACAGAAAAGCCTCTGACTGCAAAAGCATTGCTTGCCATGGATCTGAATCAAGTTGAGAAGATACAACAGCTTGTGGCTGCTACTGCAGAACAGAAACATTGAGAAGGTTTTGCTACTTACGTTAGCAATAGTGGAGACAAAGAGCATGATGACAGTGGCAATATGAACCACAAAAATTCCAGCCAGTAGTACCAACATCTTGGCTCTTCACTTCAGGAATGATCTTAGATGCAGAGAAGTCTTTGGGAGAGAAACAGATCTAGGTTAATCTAAAAGGCAAGCACTGAATGTAAGAGCATGGTTCAATATTAGTTCAATGCAGGCAACAAAGGACATATTTTTTAAAAATCTGATCAGTGACAAAATGCAATAAATTGGAACTGCAAACATAGGTTGACTTCCAACCACTGTCGACTTATGACCATGACTGAGCCCAAATTTTATTGTTCAATGAGACATTTGTTAAGTGAATTTTGCCCCATTTTAGAACTTTTCTTGCCACGGTTGTTAAGTGAATCCCTGCAGCTGATAAGTTAATAAACTGGTTGTTAAGTGCATCTGGCTTCCCTATTGACTTTGTTTCTCAGAAGGTCGCAAAAGGTGATCATATGACCTTGGACACAGCAATGGCCATAAATAGAAGTCTGTTGCCAAGCATCTGAATTTTGATCACATGTTCATGGGGAAGCTGCAAAGGTTGTAACTGTGAAAAATGGTCATAAATCATATTTTTCAGTACCATTGTAACTTTGAATGAACAGTTGTGCTAAATGAACTGTTGTAAGTCAAGGACTACCTATACTAGAAAACCTTCAGTTTAATTATTTTGAGATGTTAGTGAAATACTAAGTAAAAATCATTCATATTTGAAAAAGGAGCCTGAATAAATAAGTCTATGAAAGTGTTTAGGTGTGTAAACCTTTATTACATTTATTTAGTTTAAATCCTATTTCTTTACTATTTACTACATTTTTTATCCCATCCTTCCTTTAAAGCAAAAATGAAAAACATGTGTTCCCATGAGACCTTGTTCTAATTTCAGATCTCACCCAGTTTTCAAATTTTGCCCTGCCTCATTGCCTTTCCATTTGCCAACTTTTGTTCTGCCTTGCTCCCTTCTAAATTAACCTTGGCAATGTTAGGACTTCATCTCCCAGAATTCCCCAGCCATCATGCTGGCAACCAAGGTAACACAGGTATAAACAAGGAAAACTAATGCAAGTAGTACTCTTACCTTGAGGTAAGGTGGGGCAGCCTATAAATTTTATAAATAAAGAAACAAATAAACTTTGGATAATCCTGGAAGGGGCTCCTCTGCCTGCTTTTATTTTAATTAGTATCCTGCAAACTCAACAAAGGATTTTCTCTCCTCTTTAGTGACCGGGGCTTTTCTCCTGGTCTAGTTCTTTATTCTAGGCACATGCTACACTTCCAGGGTCTTTGGAGAAAGCAAATAAGTTATTGCTTACTCAGTTTAAAAGCTGTGATCCTCACTCTAGAGACAATCACCTGCCAATCTGGATATGCAGGTTCAGTAGTCTCTGATATGCAAACATACCAAATAATAACTGAAAGCAAAAAATATTGGTTTATGTTTGATATAAGACATTCTATCAATATTAGATGGCTAATGTCCCTTCTCGGGAGAGGGGTGGTTTATAAATCCAAATAAATAAATAAATAAATAAATAAATAAATAAATAAATCAATAAATAAATAAATAAATAAATAAATAAATAAATAAATAAATAAATAAATAAATAAATATAAACATATGGTTAATGTAAATTTAGTAGCCAATGGCTAAAATTTAATGTGAGACATTAAACAGCAATATTTAAAACATATTAAACACCTGTCTCATATATGTTGTGTGGAACCCTGACATGTAACATATATACCCATGTATGGATAAATAGGATAAAGGCTGGACTGCTGTAGGAAAATTAGTACATACAATAAAACGGAGAAAAATAATAAGCACACAAAGGAATAAACCTTTCTAATGAAAAGCAGCATGGTTTCCCTTGCCTCTCTCAACCTTTTTCATTTGGGAGTATCAACAGGCATGTGGATGGAAGTATTCCTTCGTATGCCTTTCATATACTTTGGTTTCCAAAACACCTTTGATAAATTTTCCACCAAAGCATCTTGAGTAAACTTAGTAATCATACAATCAGGGGACCTTTTAAGGATGGCTAAGTGATTAAACAAGCACAAGCAAAAAGTAGGTATAAAAGGATAAAGTAGGTATAAAAGGATCTGTGCTGGGATCCATGCTTTTTTAAATTGTTCATCTGGGGCAAACAACTGTCCAACTTTGCAAATGATACCAAACAATTCAAGTTTGTGCACAACAAAAATAATTGCAAAGATATCTAGGAGGGTCTCTTTAAGAGGCTGGCTGGTCTACAAAACGATAAATGGGGGCTAATTTTAATAAGAGTAAACATATATTTTTAAGTAAAAGGATCCTATTTCATATCTCTACTAAATAGGATAACTAGATATGATAACTAGAAATCATAGTGGAATAACAGTAGAAATGTCAATTTAATGTACATCAAGTATGAAGAAAACAAATTCCATAATGGGGAAATAAAATTGCCACTACTCTAACGCCCTCATCTAAATCTACACCTAAATATACATAAATCGAAATATATATCAGCATCTGGAACATTGTGTAAAGTTTCCTTGTGATATTTGAAAGAACTGGTAAAGTGTAAAAGTAAGCCATCACAGTTATCAGGAGACTACAACATAGGTTTTGTAACAAAAGCTACGGAATTTAGTATTTTATCTTACCACAAGATACATCCATGAAGAACAACATTACCAAAATTAATTTCTTTTAGAAGACTTAGTGTTATCTCCAGATTGGGGCAGTGTGCGTAGCTGCAGAGTAATGATGAAAAGAGGGGTATCTGACTCTGCCTTCTGCTTGTGAGTAGCAGAGCTATGTGGTTGGTCACCAGGAAAACAAAATGCTGGACTAAGATGGGACTTGGCCAGATTTAGCAGAACTGTTCTTATGTTTGCATATTTATGATTAGATTATTTTACCCAGCAGGTTTGTAGATCAGTCAATTCAGAAGTTTACCTTTTGAGTTTACCAACAGAATGGCAATTCAGAATTAAAATTCTATGTCTCTTGGGGAAATGCCTGGCAATGCTGGCAATGTAATTAACAGTGGAATGTATAGACCTCTGTTTAATTCAATCAAATAACTGTGTTACATGGACAATAGCAATTAAAGCCTTCCACGATTTTTTCCCAGCTGGGCCTGCTTATCCAGAAGCAAAATGCAAACAAAATGAAAATTCTGAGCCAAGGTTTTGGGGCTAATCACTACCAAACAGAAGGCATCAAAATACTTGTTTGAATCTCTCTGTAACAGAGTGCATTACTTCAAGAGCTGTTTTACTCTTCTACAGCGATCATTTATTTCAAAAGAATGTACACAAAAACAATCTTGCAGTTTTGCACTTTTAGTGTCAAATCTAAGGGAATCACCAAAGAAAGAGCTGAAATGTGACCATACCAAAATCATTTCTGTATGTTGTTAACTAATCTAAGAGTCAAACATTGGTTTGTATGCTGCCTTTTTGCAAGCCACCTGTTTCCATTTGATTTACCTATTGTACTAGCCATAATTTACATGATAGCAGTAAATTATATTAAAAACAGAGGTTTAAACACTATACAGTTTGTGGCTTATTATCTCCAAAGCAAGCATGTAGAAGGATTAACTTAATTCCAAAGGGAGCCCAATGCTCTTGTTTACAAGGAAGAATTTCCGGATAACAGGTTTGTTAATGCAACTAGCATGTCTCTATGCATTTTACCTAGTGCTGGTGCTGGTGCTTAGGCAATCTGGAGCACCTCACTTCACACAGTATAGAATACCCAACTAATTTTGAAAATCCATGCTGAAAAAAAAAACCTAATTGAAGGGAAAACCTCTCAACCAAACAAAAGACATTATTGCCGGAGATTAAACGGCTTGATGTTATGTATTGTTCTAGCAGTACTCAGGAGAGAATATTAATTGAGATGTTCTGTGGATTACAGTGTATATTCCATGCTGGTTCACATGTTTCCTGGTGGTCTTTCCAACAGGAACAGCTCAAATGAGGGAAATAAGATGGATCATTTGAAACCTTTCTTGTTAAGTCATTGTTCTGCTTTTCACAAAAAGGTAATGCTTGGTTGATTTGCTTTATTTCTCCCTTGTTCTGGGTTGGCTTCCTCCCTCCCTCCTGTTCACCCTAATCTCTGCCATTTCCTCAGTGAGTCAGCAGCAGCTGGACCAGTAAGACCACAGGAACTGACTCTTGGTAAAGAGCCCTAATGGAGCTGTTACTCAAGTTCAAATCTCTGTAAACCTAATTATGTTGCTGAGTGTAGCAGATAAGAGTTTTAATCTGCATGGTTTCTGTGAAAGTTATGTACATGCCTTGCAAACACATTCAGAATAGCTGCACCTTTTTCTGTCATGTAGATTTTCTATAACATTCTAAATATAGAAAAGATATTTAGAGACTGGTAGCTATAGGTAGAAAGTCACATATATAACATAAGCTTGAGCTCAAAAGTTGCCTCATGATTTCCAAATTACAAGAAATACCTAAACAGTAGAACATTTATCACTAAAAGGAAAGAGAAAGTGGATGAAACTGCTTTCAAATCTACCTACAGCCAGTCTGATTGTTGATAAATAAGAAACCCATGACAAAATATACCAAAAATTGATATCTTAAAATTGTTATGATTTTTCTTTTTGTAGTAAACCTCTTCATGCATTATAAAATAATCCCTATGGAAGGAAGACAGTATTCTACCATATCAACTCCAGACTTCCACAACTTCTATATACGGTAAACATTTCTTATCCACATGGGGAAATTAGAAGGTGGAATAAGAAAGAATAAAATTCAAGAACAAATAATATACATAAATTGCTGTAATGAGAGTGGCAGAATTCCCATGGAACAAATGCTAAGAAAAAATTAGAAAAATCTCTGCATTCCCAAGATCTCTTTAAGAATTTAAAAGTTCAAACAACATAAAATTGATTCCATCATTTGATAATTATTTTGATATTCTTACCAAATAGGATTATAATAAATAATTAGCAGAAGGTAGGAAAAGTCTAGCAATGAAGACATAGTCTTGTGGGATCTGGAAGTCAAAATACTCTATGAAGAAACTGTAAAAATTTATAGCGGTTGGTGGCTTAATGTTATCCACTTACGATGATAGCAATCTTGATGCAGCTACTGTCACTGAATCTTCAGTAGGAAAATAACATGCTGTGTGTATGGCCTAAATGTAAACCATAAATATGCTGTGTTAAAAATAAAAATAAAGGTTTCCCTTGTTCAGTTATGTCCGACTCTAGGACATGGTGCTCATCTCCATTTCTTGGCTGAGGGAACCAATGTTGTCCAAAGACAATTTCTGTGGTCAAGTGACCAACATGGCTATATACCAAAGGTGCACAGAACAGCTGTTTCCTTCCCACCAAAAGGATACCTGTTTATCTACTTACATTTGCATGCTTTGAACTGCTATGTTGGCAGGAGATAAGTCATACAGCACACAGGTCATGTCAGCTGTTGATTTTCCAGCTGACAAGCCCAGCATCTTTAACTGCTGAGCAATCCACCCTTCTTGTGTTAATGTGTGTTAACTCAAATCAACTCAAATCAAATTTCATTCATCACATGCACAGGCATACATAGTACAAAATGCAGTGAAACTAGCTCCAATTCCAATATAGATACATTATTTTAAAAAAATAATTTTGCTTGCATTACTAAACAGTGCTCAGTAACTTGAAGCCAGTCTAATGCCTTCTGTGTATAGAAAAAAGTAATAGCTATTCTGTGCTGTTGCATTTGTCTGTCTTGAAATCTAAGGTCATGTTATATTTGCAGGGCACTGAAAGTATTTTGATGGATATTTACGATGGCATAAAAAACAGAGCAGCTGCAAATTGTTCCAAACATTGCTTAAGAACAAGAAACATATCTGCTGTAATACAAATACATTTCTTTGAACTGGGAGGAAACTGGAAACCCTCCTGGTTAGCATCCTCTGTTTTTGAAAGCTGGAAAACTGTCAGATGTCTTCTACTTTTATGAAAGTAATAAAGTAATATATAATTTAAAAAAAAAAACATACAGGACCAGTATGAGCTAAATGCACCTTTTATAATTTGAAAAAAAAATATTTTGGAATGACAAGAATAAACAATAACTAGACATGCAATTTAAATTATGTAAATATTTGTAAAGCCCACTAGTATTATTTCAAATTATCTGAATTCACTTTAATTTTGCTATTCTCTCTTAGCACTTAGTCTTTTTCCCCCTTATAGGACAATCACAAAAAACAGGATAGTTGATATAATCATTAGATAATTGTTTGCAAGTGCAAAGTGCCATTTCAATTCCTTATGTCTCCAAGAATCCTTCCTGATCTTTGAAAACTGCCAGCAGTCAGCATACATAACAAATGAATTAGATGGGCTAAAAGTATAATGTGGAAAAATGTAATTGTAATTGTTTTAGGACTTTTTCTTTTTTGCTATGTCATAGCTGCAATCTTTTATCTATTTCAGTGACAGAAACTAGCTTAAAAATTTGGGTATTGTGTATCATTAACCGATCAGTATTATTAGAATAATTTTTTGTTCCCAAGTAAATTCTATAAAGGTACAAACTGAAGATGTCTCTGAGGTGGGATTTTGATATACTATTTTTACAAGCAAAGACTATCAAACAACCTGGATCTTCAAAGAAACTGAGATCAGTATCTCAGGGAGTTATGATTTAAATAGGCTGTGAACTTCCTTTGCATTGAAACTAAAATCTATCCTAAAATGTGTAAATGCAGCATGAAAAAACATTCTTCCATTCCTAATTCGGAATTCTGATGATATTTAAATGTCCCATGAAAGTTTTCTTCCCTCCCTTCTATTTGGGTGTGGCAGCAGTGGTGGAATTCAATTTTTTTTACTACCAGTTCTGTGAGTATAGCTTGGTGGGCATGGCTGGGGGGGTGTCATGTAACTGGGTGGGCAGTTTCTGTAAGCAGGGCAATAAAGACTAGGCTAGAAACAACACCAGAATGTTTTTTTTTTTTGCCTTCCTTACAGGATTAACCCTGTACAGTGGAAAAAAACCAAAAGGAGATTTCTTCTAACAGCCGGTTCTCCAAATTGCTTAGAAAATTTACTACTGGTTCTAGTGAACCTGCTAGAACCTGCTGAATTTCACCTCTGTGTGGCAGGCAATTTCAGTTCAATAAATGCAGATTCTATTAATCTTTCTCCCTTATTTTCCTACTGAGGAAAACATGCCTTTACTTCCACACGCAAAATCATAAGATCACTGTGGAATATTATGAGCTGTATGTACAGATTTTAAACCAATTGCTACATAAACACCTGTTACAATAAGGTTTTTGCATAATTTGTGAAATGGCCCAATTAACGTTCCCAAGAAGGACAGAAAGGATTTAAGTGGGTGATGAATTTGGAGATTCATAGAAATTATGTCAATAACTACAAAATCCTTCATTGTGTTGTTAACAAATGTTAATAACACATTTTAAGAATTTTTCGTTGTCTAGTTCAAGGACTCTAATTTCAATTTCCTACCTAACAAATATTAGTAATACTTTGCGGCATGTGGTAAGGAAAGCCAAATGGAAAAAAGTAAAAATAAAATTATATTCTGTTAGACTAAGCAGAATGTAGTGTTGGAAATTAAGCTAAATAATCATCTTTCTGGAATGTGGTTAAATTAAAGGAAAACAGAACTAGATTTTATAATTTGTCTATCCTTTGTCATCTGGAGTTACTATTTCTAGATGGAAAAAGATGTACTTCCTAAAAAAAATCATGTTCATAAGTAATTCTGTTACAGTCATAAAATATGGACTAACACTAAGATTCTAAATTACAACGAATCTATCTTCAGATCAGAATTCTGCAAGAATTCTCCAGTTTAGCAATTGATGATGATTGATAATCAGAAGACATTTATAGATAATCCAAACTATCTGTAATTTTGATTTTTTATTTGCTTTAGTATCAAATCCATGTTGATTATTTGTCAGAGATATAAATATAAATATAGAGATTGAAACAGAGATAGAGATAGATAGATGATAGACAGACAGACAGACAGACAAACAGATAGATACCTTGTAATAATATAGATATCTTATGCATGCCAGAACAACATTCTTTTTAAGGTTCTCTAATAATAGGTAAAGATGATAAGAACATTATCAGCACTTTTGGACTTCCCTGGAAAAAAATAAATAGAACTGAAAGAAGCTTTCTTCTAAAAAACTGAATGGCCATTTTTAAATTGACAAATGTCTTCCTCATGGACATAAAGTGTCCATCTTTACATTAACATTTGTAAAAATATCATTTGTCTTAAAAACAAAATAACCCAGGACTTTTGTCTAAAATTTAATGTGCTTTGTTTCCCCAAGGGGTAACTAAATTGTTACTGAAAGGAAACTACATATAAACAGTTTTATTTGGAAAACAATAAAGGAAACAATATTATTAAACCAGTAGTAAAACCGCTTGCATCCCACCACTGAACTGGACTATTTTTTCTTATTACTATGAGACATTTTGCTGCTCATCCAAGCAGCTTCATTAGTCAAAGCAAATTAGTGAGAGAGTTGTTGGAATGTACCAACTGCTGCCACACAAACCTCAGAGATTTTCTCCCCAAAATGTGTTGCAATATTTTAATGAAGACTCTCAGTCATCCAGGCAAGGTATGTGAAAGTTGAATCATGGCAACTGGACTAATTTTTCTTTTGTTTATTAATTTACATCAATATTTATATTCTGCTTTTCTAGTTCCTACACACTGTTCAGAGTGACATATGACCAGAGGTGAAATTCATCAGGTTCTAGTAGGTTTGCTAGAACCGGTAGTAAATTTTCTAAGCAGTTTGGAGAATTGGTTGTTAGAAGAAATATTTTGGTTTTTTTCTACTTTACAGAGTTAATCCTGTAAGGAAGGCAGGAAATAAACATTCTGGTGTTGTTTCTAGCCTAATCTTTAGTGCCCTGCTTACAGAAACTGCCCACCCAGTCACATGACACCCACCCAGCCATGCCCACCAAGCCACGCCCACAGAATTGGTAGTAAAAAAAAATTGAATTCCACCACTTCACATGACCCTAATTTTAAATCATATTTGTATGCAATGATCCCTTCCACATATATGAAAATCAAGAACTGAAAGAGGATTGATAGCTGTTGTTGTTGCTATGGTTGTTATTAATATCCATCTACCTGTGCCATGGAGAAATGCTAAGGAGAAATTGTTGTCTGGCTTATTAATTGAATTCAAAACTTTGTTGATTCCATCAGAATGACCTTAGGCAGATCTTAAGGGCTCTTTTTTAAGCTAGTTTCTTGTGATATTTGTACTGAAGTAAAAGCAGAAGCTTACATGAAAATCCCATTAGAAGACAAAATACATTTCTAATTGATCTCTGAAAATAAACCTTTTGGAATTGCATTATTAATTTGCTTCAGCTGTGCCTCAGATGATCCTGGCAACTGAATACTGTAAAAATGAAATGCTTTCAACCTTTTAAAAACAAGACCACATTTCCAAAACAGAAAAAGAACTGTCAGTTACCTCACTTCTCATTGTATGTTCAGGCATGAACCATTCTAGGATATACAGTATTTGAAATCTATCTCCTTGTAAAACTTTCTTCCAAAGAAAGCAAATATGAAATACCTGATTTCAATATTGCTAACTAACCAAGTGCAAAATCTGTACTAAGTCATTGTGTAAAAGAAGTCTACAAAATGTGCTTAGAGAAGGTTTATTTTTTTCTGTCTGAGGCAGTTTGTGGAAAGCAATACCACTGAACTGCTAAAGGCATGGTTGTTTTAAAGATAACACATACTGAGGCACAGTTCCCTAGAGTTGTTTTACATTACGAAGTTATTATCAAACTATGAAACATGCTGATATTTCATCTAGATAAAACAATAGGGCATTTTGAAAGAACAAATAACAACAACTTCTTAAATGCAGAAGTAGTTATGAGTGGGCAAAACAGTCAAAATAGTAATTGCTTTCCTTTTTCTTTATTTATTGAAGATAAAATGGTTAATGTATTAAGGGAAATTAATGCAATATTATTACCAAAATTAAAAAGAAAGTGGGATACTGGTAATTCTACATTGGTGAAATTACTATAAGATAAAAATGACTGCTTATTAACCTAGAGCAGTGTTTCTCAATCTTGGCAATGTATAGACTTCAACTCTCAATTCCCCTTGTTGTCTGGGAAATTCTGGGAGTTTTAAGTCCTCTCACATCTTCAAGTTGCCAAGATTGAGATACACTGCCTTAGACACACAGGTATCTACTGCTAAAACAATGATGAAGAAATTAAGGCCATCACAATGAAAACTGCTTGCAGATGTGATATTAGTTGAAGTTCATAAGGCAAGCAATTTGTTTTATAATAGCATAATGCATGTATCCTTGTCCCACAACTGTCCATGCTTAGAGAAGCCTTAAATACTAGCTCTTTCCAGCTATTAGCATTCCATGGAAAAGTCATATTCCATTTTTATGATCATCGATGATCACAAGTTAATCAGACTTAGACAGGATTTGGCATTTTTATCCACGTTGTTGATGTCTGATGGTGTTAAATGTATTGCTGCAGGACTGTTCCAAATAAAGCTGCCTTCTGCAATTGACTCATGGTAATTTTGTCAATGACAATGTGTTCAAGTGGTTGCCTAGATATTTTGGGATTGCACCTAAGATGGTGCCTATTACTAATACTATTACTAATCTTTGTTTTCTTTTACCATATCTATTCCACTTCTATTTGCATGTTTTGTACTTTGCAAGTTTCTCCAGTTCTTTTTCTTTTGTTCTAATCTCTCACAGTATTGCAGCATTCACTATTTAGACTTATTGTATTTCTTATCAAGTTTTTAAGTTTAGATGTTATGTGGCAGGTGCTTGTCTATTTGAATTCAAAAGTCCCAGAGCACTTTAGCTTCTTCATTTTCTATCACTTTCTCTATTTTGTGGTCCCATCAGTTCTTTTTTTACAGGCAAATATTTCTTTCAGATATTGAGTCACACTATTGTTGCTACTATGTTATGCTGTTGTGTCTAGTTGGTCTGCATGATTTTCTTGCAACAGCTACAGTAACTAGGTTGGTCCACTGTTTCTTCAGCTTCTTTGTAGAGGCATAATTTTCTGTTTGCTGCTGTCTTCTTAATTCTAGTTTTGTATGCATTTATTTTGAATTCTTGGCCTTGTGCAGCCAGAATTAGGGCATCTGTCTCCTTCTTCAAATTTCCTGCTCTTTATCATTGCCAGGTCTTGTTATTGTTTGCTTTGCCTGCTTTTTAAAATGTAGTAGCTATTTAATACTCAGATGAACATTTGTTCAGGCTAAACTCCATTGCATTATTATAATTATTATTAAAATTTATTGGTCACCTAGCAATAACCGGCAGATATGTATTATTTCATCTAGAAAATTCCCCTTTGCTTTCTTAGGAATATTACTGTATTTTAAAATATTATTTCTCCTTTTTTAAATAGAATTTGGAAATACTTTTATATTCAGCTGAAACTTTAAAAAAATTAGTCAAACCACATAAATCTTTAGTATAGCCAAAGGCCAGCAACAAAACAGACAGATGCAAATAGATATGTAATTAATGTGGGAGGGATTTAATCTTCAATATGTATCATCTGCTGTATTCTTCAAATTCTTCTTCTTCTGGCTGTTCCCATTAGGGGTCGCCATAGCAAATCATCTGTTTCTACCTAACTCTATTCTCGGCATCCTCTATTCTCATCCCAATTAACTTCATGTCCTCTTTTAGCACACTCATATATCTCCTCTTTGGCCTTCCTTGCCTCGCAGCTCCATCTCC
This sequence comes from Cerberus rynchops, assembly GCA_032468195.1. Lineage (NCBI taxonomy): Eukaryota > Metazoa > Chordata > Lepidosauria > Squamata > Homalopsidae > Cerberus > Cerberus rynchops. Next base: position 32,020 of record JANHFJ010005027.1, on the reverse strand, counting down.
AACATCCTTCTACCAATATAACCACTTCCCCTCCTCTGCACACATCCAGTCCATCTCAATCTGGCCTCTCTGATCTTGTCCCCAAAACTGCTGACCTGAGCTGTCCCTCTAATGTGCTCATTCCTAATTCTGTCCATGCTGGTCACACCTAATGTCGAGAACCTCGACATCCTCATCTCTGCTACCTTCATCTCTGCCTCTTGTCTTTTCCTCACTGCTAGTCTCTAGAACCTATACAGCATAGCTGGTCTTGTATACCTTTCCTTTGATTGTTACTGACACTCTTCTGTCACACAACACTCCTGACACCTTTTTCCACCCATTCCAACCTGCCTGCACTCACCTCTTCACCTCTTTTCCACATTCCCTGTCACACTAGACTGTTGACCCCAAATACTTAAACTCCTGCACCTTCTTGACCTCATCCCCCTGTAACCTCACTGTTCCACTTCTCCGTCGATTGTAGAGAGCTAATCCAAAGATTAATGGGTTAATCTTGTCACTTCCTAGATCTACTGACTGAGAACTAAAGCTATAAAAGGAGGGCCAGGCTCCTCCCCCAGCCCAGTTTCTTTCAGTC
>JANHFJ010005023.1:61953-85679 GCA_032468195.1 Cerberus rynchops | reverse complement strand
CCCCGCTCTGACTCCGAACACCCCCTAGAGCCGTGATGGCAAACCTATGGCACAGGTGCCCCAGGTGGCTTACAGAGGTTACATCATGCTCATGTGTGCGTGAGTGCCTGCGTGCAGTGTGTGTGCACTGCACGTGCAAAAGCTGCATTCATGCATAGATGGTGCAGTTGGCACATGCAGTGCATGTGGAGGAGCCGCACACAAGTGCAGATGGCACGTGCAAAACACGTACTTTTCGGCACTCGGTAAGTAAAAGGTTCACCACCACTACCCTAGAGTCTTCCTCAGCATCCAGGGCAGTCCCATAGCGTTCATCGCTGTCAGATTCCACCGTCAGCTCTGCTGGCTGCTGTTGGGCCACAACAGAATCCTTGAAAAATCTTCCTGATACACATAGCTGTAAAACTTCTATGTTACCTACATGTAGTGTTCATTAACATTTTGTTGGGGTAGTCAAAGCTGGAATTGGTAGACATTAAGCAGGGTTCTTTTGGAAGATCCTCCAAGCTTCAGAAGATCTGGAGTGGAAGATATAAGCATCATGGTTGGAGAGGATTTCCAAAAGAACCAGGGTGGGGTAGGATGGGGTGGGGAAATGTAAGAGTGGAATGTACAAATAATTCAAGTGGAGATGTAGAAATAATATAAGTTCATGCTGCCAAATGCTCCATATACAAGTAGTGCTAGATTTACAACCATTCATTTAGTGACTGTTTGAAGTTACAACGGTACTGAAAAAAGTTACTTATGACCGATTCTCGTTCTTAGACTTGCCACAGTATTCCCCATTGTCACATGATCAAAATTCAGACTTGTGGCAACTGGTATGTGTTTATGATGGTTGCAATGTTCCAAGGTCACCTTTGTGACCTTCCCAACAAGCGTCCAACAAGCACAATCAACAAGTCACCCCATTTGATTCACTTAACAACGGCAGCTTTTGCTTAACAATAATGGCCAAAAAAGGCTCATAAAATCAGGCTTGAGTCACCATCTTGCTTAGCAATGGTAATTGTAGTCCCAATTGTGGTTGTAAATTGAAGATTACCCACTGGAGAATTTAACTTAAATAGCCATGCTCATTTTGCTGATTCTCACTGAGATTTTTTTTTTATTTTATTTTTTTGCTCTTTCAGGGGGATGATTCAGTTGATGTGACAGCTAAACCAAAGAGAAGTTTTTATGCTGCAAGAGACTTATATAAATATCGTCATCAATATCCAGTAAGAACATTTTGTATTCGAGCTTTTATTATAATAAAGCAGTATTAAACTTAAGTCCCATTGCAGTTCCAGTGGGAGATCCTTAATTTTTTAGAAAAGATGGATAATGGGAGATAGTGGTGAATTCTACCAGCTCATATAATTGCCATTTTGATGGGTGTTATTAAAATACAAATATATTTGATTTCAAATGTTTATTGATTAATTTTTTTTCTTAATGACACCTGTATTGAGAATTCAGCTGGGGAACAATTACAATATCTTAAGTTTTGTATTACAAAAGTTTACTATGGCTTCCACGTTGATAAAAAAAAATGTTTATTGCAGAAAAGCCCAAGATTTAAAATTAAGAAATGAAATGAACTATATAACACAACCCTTACAGTGCAATTACTAATTTGCCTCTGTTATATATAATATGGAAATCCAAAAAAAGACAAACTAAAAAAAGAGAAGCTGAAAAGAAAAGAACTCATAATCATTTTAGCATTTATTTTATGTCTCAGCTATTTGAGAAAAAAGCTTACTTAAAAGCAAGCTTTCTTTTAACTTTAATGATTTTCTTTATTCTCTGAACATATTTAAGATTGATTGATTGATTATGTGTCATCAAGTTGTTTTCAACTCCTAGCAACCACATAGATATACTCTTATGTATCTGAGATTGTATAAAAGATCATACTTAAAGCTGAACAGGGCAATTCTACATGGTAAGTGACTATTCAGAAATCAGTCTTGCTCAACTCACTTCTAAATAAGGGACTATAGGATGATAGCCTAATAATTCATACTATATATTAATATTCATACTAGATCAACAATCAAACAGTAAAAACACCCTGATCAAAGAACCATCAAGAGTATACCCACCAACACTGACAAGATATGCCACAAGCATATAAATAGAGAGCAAGCCCCTCTCCCTTGTAGCACTGATGATGTTACCTAGTTGGGTAATTAAACATTTACCTAGTTGGGTAATTAAACATTTGCAAGAAAACAACCAAGCTCAGACAGCACCAAGGTACCCACAGTTCAACCCTGAGCCCCAAATATTCTGTTCTATTAGTAACTCATGTTATACATTTGCTATTACTATATTTTGTTGGCTTATCTATAATATCTACGTGATATCAATAAATTGCCTAAAATGTTGAATCCATTTTACCTTGTTACATTTTATCCATCTATCTTGTTTCTAGTCTAGTCTAGCAAAATTGTATTTTGGATTATGTAAAACCATACCTGTAATAATTTCAGTTACACACTATTTCTTATGGGGTGTGTTTGCATTTGTCTTCCTTTCTGCTCAGCAGAACTTTAAAGAACTGAGATACCAGAATGATTTGTGCAACCTCCGCTTTTACAAGAACAAAATCCCCTTTAAACCTGATGGTAAGTAGTCGGTACCATGATCAATGTATCATTTATATATAGTTTAGTTTCAGATCTATTTAAATCAGATGGCCCAAACTAGTTCCACTTTGCATTTAACTTTATAGCTCTATCTTGTGCATATTGTCATGGAAGTAAGACATACTAAGTTGAGTTTATTTCTCCTTCACCTTGTTTGCCAGGGTTCTCATCACTAAGGCATTACCCTGAGTTTAAGTCTTAGAACAGTGATGGCAAACCCAGAGGTGAAATTCAGCAGGTTCTAGCAGGTTTGCTAGAACTGGTAGTAAAATTTCTAAGCAGTTTGGAGAACCAGTTGTTAGAAGAAATATCCTTTTGTTTTTTTCCACTTTACAGGGTTAATCCAGGAAAGAAACATCCTAGTGTTATTTCTAGTTTAATCTTTATTGCCCTGCTTACAGAAACTGCCTACCCAGTCACATGATCCCTCCAGCCATGCCCACCAAGCCACGCCCACAGAACTGGTAGTAAAAAAAATTGAATTCCACTACTGGGCGAACCTATGGCATGTGTGCCAGAGGTGGCACTCAGAACTCTCTCTGTGGGCACACACACAGTTGCCCCAGCTCAGCTCTACTGAGTTTCTCAGTAGAGTTTCTTGCTATTGTTTGCAGAGAAGCGGAAGTTTCCCTGCAAACGACAAAACAGAAGCTCACAAAAGAAAAAGCTCTCCCTCTTGCAGAGCTGCTGGTGTTGATACCCTACCTCCAGCTGGTCTTTGGGTCTTGGCAGTGCACATGCATGCATGCATATACGCGCACCTTGCTGTTTGGGCACTTGGTCTCTAAAAGGTTTGCCACCACTGCCTTAGAACATGTGGCTGCAATGAGGATTAGCTGTGCTACTTAATGGAGGAAAGCGGTCGAAAATCCTTCCAGGATGATTCAGCTTAGGTTCTCTAGAAGTCTTAGGAAATCTCATGCCCTTCTGAAGGTTTTTGTGACACCATGATTCTGAAGTTAGCTTTGTATCACTGACAGTTTATATACTTAGAAGCATAGAAGCTGGAAGAGACCTTGGATGTCTTCAACTGATAAAGAAGAGCAAAAGACTTACTGTTTGATGTTTGGCAACAGTTAACCTCATATATTTCCTTATCTTTCAACCATTGAAAGAATATTAATGTATTCATTTTAGTAATAAGTACTAATCTAAAAAATTGCTTTTTTTAGATTTTTACTTTTACTTATATTTACATTGAATTCCTGAATGGTATTTAGAAAGTTATGTCCCTTGGTATATTTATAGGAGTTTATATTGAAGAAGTCCTGAATAAATGGAAAGGAGATTATGAAAAGTTGGAACACAATCACACTTACATACAATGGTTGGTATCTTTTTTTTTATTTTTTAATTTCTTTTTAATAAACTGGTTAAAGTCATTTCAGTTTCAGGAAAACTTGTACATCTGTTTTGAATGTAGGTTGTTTCCACTCAGAGAGCAAGGACTGAATTTCTATGCAAAAGAATTAACAACCTGTGAAATTGAGGTAAAGGATCTAATTCATAATGTTAATGCTAATACTTAAATCATTTAAATGAGAATAATTTTGTATATTTAATGCTTGTGATGTTTGTGCGTTCTTGTAAAAAAATCTGTTACAGGAGTTCAAAAAAACAAAAGAAGCGATTCGAAGATTCCTGTTAGCTTACAAAATGATGCTGGAGTTTTTTGGGATAAAATTAATTGATAAAACTGGGAATGTAGCACGAGCTGCTAACTGGCAAGAAAGGTTCCAACACTTGAATGAGTAAGTAATGTCTTCAGAAAATGCTTGAGATCTGTTAGGATCAAAACTAGACAATTCTCTCCAGATTTGTTTTTCTAAGTAGTTGCCATACTTTGCTTCCCTCTTGATCATAAATTATAATGGTTGTATAATAGGGTGATCATGTGACCAACCCAGTTTTATGATCTTTTTCGTGGTGGTCATTAAGCAAACCAGTTTTGCTTAAAACTGGATGTAAGTGCCAATTTTTTGTGGCAAAAATGTAGTAGTGTGACTGGAACACTAAAACGAACATAAATGTGGCCATATTGCTGAACGCCCAAAGTTTGATCACATGACCATGGGGGGAACATAACTGTTCAAACTTCAAATCCGGGTTGTAAGTAGCCCCAAGGTTAGAACTTTAAACAGTTGTAACTTGGGGAATACATATCTGAAGATGTGCAATGATATCAAAGGCAGGAGAAGTATACATAATAGGCAAAATTTATCTCATTTCCACACCTTTTTTTCTAAATCCAATATCCTTCTTTTCATTTAGTAACATTCTCTCCTGCATTAAAAAAGAGATAAAGTAGAAAGAAAGGTGTAGTATCAGTTTTATCAAGACGTAGAATACAATGACTATAGCGCTGATACATATTATATATCTATATAAGAATAGAAAGGCACTTCTGGGAAACATGGGACTATTTCCATAATGGAGTCATTGGTTGATAATGATATTTAGCTTGGACAGTGATGTCGTCGTCATAACCTTTGATTGTCTATCCATCATTGACTGTTGGATGTAGGATGAAGAAATATTGGAAGGCAGGTTCAAGAAGTGATACCTTTCAGATGGAATGCATGGAATCAATGCTGCTAATTTTCTCCAAATTCTTTTAGGAAGAATAAAGTCAAGGGTTGTCCTTGACTCAACAGTAGCATAAAAGTTAGAAGGACTAAATTATTTCTCAGCTAAACATTACAAAACCTGGACCTCACCTGATCTGAATTCTGTCTGTTCTGGGACCAAGATGTTCTTCAGAAGCATCTGGTTCAACTGCTTCTACTTACACACTTTGTTATCTAACTTCTATATTCATACCATAGTCATAGCCTTTGTTGAGCAAGATTTTTGTCCTCCAACTCTTGCCCATCGATCGATTTCCATTCTTATTTATAAGAAACAATCATGCAGATCATGTGGCCAGCCCATTTATGACATATACCAGCTCTATAGATGCTCAGCAGCACTGGTGATCTTTGGCTTTAGGAAATCTCTTGAAATTAACTATTCAAAAATAAGTTTTGCTCTCAATTAATAATTAATAATAGAGCATTTGACCAATTTAAGGACTTGGTATGTTACTATTTAAGCATTCATTTCTAACTTCATTGTTGGAATAATCAATTACATGAATGCTGACTAGCATCCCCCCCAGGCCCTTAGTGGGATTCTTCAATATACAAACCCATCAAATCAATAATTGCATTCCTGCAGCCATTAAATTATATAAAGCCAAGATTGTGGGCTTGCTGATATGTGGTACCCAAGTATAGGTTTACCCCACCGCTCTCTCGGGAGCTGTTCAGTCTAATCTTCTAAAAACTGTTCATGTTCCTCTTTCAACCTCAAAAGCTCTTACATGGTATGTATGGCTGTATCTCACTTGGGATCTGCCTAAGAAAATGCCATGTCAGTTTCTCATTGAAAATAAATGCTTCTAGAGAGCATCTGTAGACAGGAAACCTGACTCTGATTTGGTATATTGTGGCTATATCATTGGACCATCAAGGTTTTCATTATGGAGGATTTGGCATTTGGGCCTTCAAAATGACAGAGCTAAATTTACTCGTTTGCATTATCACACAATTACTGATCCCTCTTGGACAATCCTTATTGTTATAACATCTTACATGTTTCTAACTGGATGAGGGTTTTTTTTTATATTGGTCTAAATTGATGCATTCCCTATTAGGCTGACACTAGGTAGATATATTAGTCTTCCATATGATATTTGTATATGTTCAAACACAGAGGTTGCATCTCTGAATTATATTCTTTAAATTGTCTGTTCAGTCACTCAGCATTTGGCAAAAACCTAATTGTCAAAAATCTTAGTCATTTGACTAATAGCGTTTCAGTTTCCCTCTGCAAGACCAAATATGGCAACCACTAAAAAGACTGCCAACTTTTTAACAGGCAGAGCTTGCAGAAATTCACCCAATATCCCCTTTTTAGTATCAATTGTTTCAGATCCAGTTTATCATGTGTTTCTAACTTCTCTTTTTGTTGTTTATTGGTCTCTGACCATCAATCAGTCAGAAAAGAGGAATGCTACCATACGTTTGTCAGATTTATATTCCATGGCATATAACCGATGATTGCAACTTACCTAGAAGACTTTTCATTTGATACTTGACATCCAATTCTTCTTTCATCAGGGGTACAAGTAGTGATGATTTTTCAGCTACATTTTTTTCCTCTGAGATAATTTATTTTTTCTTCCCATCATTTTGAATCCAGTTTATCTTTCTTTTCAGATCCCAACATAATTATCTGAGAATCACCCGGATTCTGAAGAGTCTTGGTGAACTTGGTTATGAGAGTTTCAAGCCTCCTCTCGTGAAATTGATTCTACACGAGGCTCTGGTGGAAGAAACCATTCCCAACATTAAACAGAGTGCTCTGGAATATTTTGTGTACACCATTAGAGATCGAAGAGAGAGGAGAAAACTTCTACGATTTGCCCAACAGCACTACATACCTTCTGACCATTTCATATGGGGGCCACCAAGGAAACAGAAGCCGGAAGGAAGCAAACCAAGTAAGAAGCTGGCTTCACCAGTGTCCCTTCGCAACAGCTCTGCTTGTAAACATAAAAAGACAAAAGATCTCAAGAACATATCTGAAATTTGTAACTCGAGGAATAAAACAAATGACGAGAAAAAGACAGAGCATATTAAAAATGGTACAGATAGTGACCAGAATAAGAAAACCAGTTCTCCTGAAGTTGTTAAGCAGAGCAGTATGGTAAAAAATAGTGCTGAATGTCACAACTCTAAAATTGATATTGTTGAGCCTTTGAATCAGAAGGAGACTATTTCTCATTTAAAAAAACATAAAGGCAAAAATAAGGAAAACGTTAGCCAAGACTGTAAACATTTGGAAGAAATAGAAAAAGATTCATGTGAGACTAAAAATGATTCAACAAATATATCATCGGATATACAAGACAATATATGTAAGGATAAAAACCTGGCAAGCTCATCTGTAAGAAATAAAGAGTGAAATCTTCTACTGCATATGACAAAATGGTTTTTCGCTTGTAGAAAATTATTAAGGAACGAGAAGTCTTTGATACTGGATCCAGTGCTGGCTACATCAGCTTAGCCTTGGTGGGGTTGTGGCTTCTTTAATTTGTTTATTGTTTTTACTTCTTCAGCTGTGTATTAAGCTTACAAACTGCATATTGCTTAAGTCTAAGAAAAGAAATTTCCTTGAAATCTGTTTTCTATGCTTAAGATATAACATTGATTTTTATTGTGTATTTTATTTTAAACACTTTTAATTAATTTTAACATTTTGTTTTCAAAATATGGATGCGAGATAGACTTCCAAGTAGCCAAAGTTAGTGTCTGTTCAGCAGATAACTATGCTAATGTTTAGAGTGCCTACCATTGCTTAAAAATTGAAATTTAGCTGTATTCTTATTTAACACAGAAAGTGCACCTCAGAGACTTAAGCTAAAGTCAAGCACAGCCTTGAACCACACCGGGCAAACTATATTAATTCAGCTCCTTTTCAAGTTTGACTATTAGGACCCGTAATTAATTTCCCTAGGTTATTATGAGAAAATACAGCAAAGTAGCAAATCGCTACATTTGCATACCAGCCTCCCAACATACTCTTAAAAGTTTTCTTATTGCCATTTCTCTTGATATCTCCTCTAATACCGTGTACTGAATGAAGTGTTGGAAAAATAGGAGTCAGAATTGTTAAGAGAGTACAGTATTTAAATGTTTTAAAATAAATACTAAAACCTGGCTCGGGTATGATATTCCAAATGAAAGGTTGGGCAGGGAATACTCATTTATACTAATGAACATCAGCAAAATTCTTGTGAATGTAAAATGGGATAAAAATATTCTGCTTGCATGCTTTCTGCTTTCCATTATTTATTATCTCACTTCATCCCCCTCCCTTTTTGTTGTTGTTCTTTGCATGGAGTTGCACACCTCTGAGAATGAAGGTAAGCATTTCGTCCATGTTTACTTCAGTATCTGGAGCAATCACTGGTAGGAAGGAATCAGTCGACTTGAGGGGTTTCATTCCTGTGGATAAAGTGTTACATATAAAACACAGGAAAATTTAAACGTTGCAAAGACACCCCCTCCCCCCAAAAATTGTGTATCCAGCTTTTCTAGGGCAGAGAAACACTATTTTAAATATGACCTTCCTATAATTTCAGAATGGGCAGGAGCTTGATCTTATTTTTTCCCCAGCCTTCCTGAAAATTCCTACCAATAATTTCACTGTGGGAATCTACTGAAGGAAAACTACCTAAGCTTATTGATATTTGCACAAGGAATCCCACTGTTCTCTTGCTTCTCCCTCTCTTCACCTCTGACCCAGGAAGTATTCCCAGGGAAGGAGTTACATGTCTGAAAGTTGAAGTCTATTAATGAGAAGGACTCACAAGACGTTACCAGAATTAGGAAGATTCTTTTTCAAAGTCACAGGGCCTCCTAGTGAATAAGCATAGCTCTCTATTAAAGTCATAATTATAGCACTCTTAATATACACCGTTTAATTATCCTTCATCAAATCAAAAGACCTTGTAGCAGAGATGTGATAAAATGGCAGTCTATATGATTGGGATTATTTCTGATACTAGTTTGGGTTAAGAGCAGAAAAGAGCTTGTATGTGTTAGCTCTTTTCTCCCAAAAGCTCAAGGACTGTTTGCATGCTAAACTACAGGTAGTCTGTAATTTACATCCATTTGTTTACCAAATCATTTGAAGCTACACCTTCACCAGATAAAGTGATTTACAACGGCTCCTCGTACTTAATAAGTGTTCCAGCATTCCCGTGATCATGTAATCAAAATTTGGGTGCTTAACCATTGTTATATTTACAGTTGTTCACTTCAGCATCCCAGCATCATGTGACCTCCATTTGGGACTTTCCCAGCCAGCTTCCAACAAGCAAAGTCAATGGGAAAAGCTCTCTTTGCTCAGTGTCCACATGATTCATTTAATAACTGCAGTGATTTGGTTAGCAGCCATGGCAAAAAAGGTTGTAAAGTTGGGCATGACTCACTTAAAAACCATTTTGCTTAGCAATGGGAATTCTGATCTAAATCGAGAACTAACTGTAAAGTAAGCGGTGAAGAAGTAGTAATATTGCTGGTGGTTGAGAGATAAGTAATACATTGGTATCCCATGTGGTTTTGTCTTAAACCAGGTGCTCCAAGTCAGCCCATGGAAAAGAGGATTTAAACATGTCCCTATGCTGACTGCACTGTCAGGCGCATTCATTTAGATGCATAGGTACTTCTTCCTGATTATTTTTCTTAGTTTTACACTCTCTGCCCCTAACACTCAGATTGCAGTTATGTAGTATAAAATGGGCATAAAGATTCTGACTAAAGTTTAAAAAGCAGGAAATAATAGTTGCTTATTGAAGTGAGACATATTGCCTGACTGGTAATCTGCTGGTTTATAGAAGTTCAGAAAAAGGTAGCATTAAACTGGATTAACTGTGCAATGCAAACACAGTTCATCAGTCCTGAAACCCATAATCTAGTAGAAAAAGTAAATAGGCTCCCAAGTAATAGGAATGTGCTGTTAAGCTCTATGTTCCCTCCCACTCCAGAAAATTCTGCTTTTGGCACCATCTTCTGTTAAAAGAATTCGAATTCAGCTTTTAGAAAAATTCACTACAATTGCCCAGTGTGTTGTTAATTACTGGAATTCAGTGAGCAACAGCATGTACCAGCAAAAAATTTTGTGGGCCTGTGCTGGGAATACTTGCATACATTTTGTTGTTGATGCACAGAAACAAAAAAAAAATTGCAAATAAAGCTTTTGTGTATTTGTTGCTCCCATCCTACCAGCACTGACTGCTGTACGCCAATTGTGATTGGGTAGCCTTCTGTCTGCAAGCTTGCAAGATACATGCATTAAAGTACCACAGTATTGGATTTGTGGTTCTAAGATTTTCCTTAAATATAAGCAATGCTGCCTTTTTGAAATGTGCAAATTTTTAAAAAAACGTACAAATTGAGTTTTGTCTTGTTAATGTCAAAAGTATAATTAAAATTGTATTCCTGCCTTTGGATATGGCTTAGTAGATGTTTTTCAAGCATATGGCACGGAGGTGGGGAGTTGGTACAAATTCTGCTTTGATCGTAATCCTTTTAGATGATATACATGTGGTTGAGACGCTTGCCAAGCATGTATACCATGAAGCAGCTTGCAGACTTTGGGGTTTTTGGGGGGGGGGGTGTTTAAAACCAAGGAACTCTATGAATGCCTCATACTCTGTCATTTCTTGGCTGCCTTTCAATGCTGGCATGCAGCAATCTCTAGCAACAACAAGCATATAAAGTGGCAGCATAATACAAGTTTCCTTAAATATAGGAATATTAGAAGTTATTTTGTAATCAAACATTACATCTTCCTCTCTTTCCATTATATACACCCACATACCTACCCATTCACACAAAAAAAGATGCATTTTCATTTTCAATCTTTGCTGGCTCAGTGTTATGATTCAAACGCAGGCTTCAAACATTGATTTTTAAGCTTTAGAATCTTTCCCCTTTATTTCTGGAGGCAAATTTCTCCTGCATAGTTCCCTCATCCATTAAAGTCAGACCAGCTTGTGATTCTAATGGTGGTGGTGCTTCAGCAGGCAAAAACTGGTTTCCTTGATGATGATTGCACCTAAGCTTCTGCATATTGTATCTGAATGACATGTCTTTTCTGGGCATAGGGATGGAAAGTGCAATGCCTTTATTCTCATTAAATGCTGCTTTGATTTCCTTTACATTTGATATTGAGAATTCAGTAGGTTTACGTTTTGTATTTAAGTAGTTTTATTTTGTTTATTTGCAACAACCACTTTGTTGTTAAAGAAGAGAGGTTTAAATTGAGGTGAGAGTTAATTGGGGGAAATGCAGTCGGTTACGGTATAGAGATCTGCATTCAAAATAACTGCACCAACAACATGAGCTTGTCTGACCCCTTGGTTTAAATGCAATGACCAGAACACAATTTCCTTTTTTTTTTTTTTTTAGTGGGTACATTTTCTCCTGCCAGCACCTTTTATACATCCTGGTAGAAGCTGAGACTTTGGCAGGGTTCAAAAATTAGAAAATCCCCAAAGAGGAGCATGACACTTCAAGGGCATAATGATTTTCCTTTAGTACTGGAGTATTCAAGTTTCAACTACTAGATATGTATTTTTTTTCACTTAGTAATAATGCAGTTCAGTGTGTAATAAGTAAGAGGTGTGCATCACACACACACACACATTTCAAGAGCTTTACTTTCAACTCATAGTGCTCTGGGAGTTTTGCCAAATGGTTCTCGTTTAGACCGTAGTTGGGGAGAACCAAAACTCAGAACATTTTAATTTTTCCAGGTTTCAATTGAATACAATCTGGAGGGTTCTTATGAGGCGAGTCAGGCAAAATTAGTGAGCCCCACCTCTTTCCTCTTTCCTCCTCCAGCCCTCCTCCTCCTTGTCTTCTGCATTGTCTTATGTAGTAGCCCAGTGGCCTCCAACCTTTTGGGCACCAGGGACTGGTTCCGTGGAGGTTGTTCTGTGGACAGAAGGGGCATGATTTCATGTGCTGCCTGCATCCCACGGATGGGGCTTTTCCGATTTGCACAGCCCGATTTTTGGCATGCTGTGTCCCAATGCTGGGCCATGAACTGAATATTGGGGACTCCTGTGCTAGCCCAGTGCTGATTTTTCCAGCACTTTCCTTTCTCTGCTTCACATTACCTGCTGCCAATGGCCTGGCCTCTTTCCCTGCCTCCCTCCCTCAAACACTGATCCACCTGCAATTGGCTGTTCCACGTTGAGACAAGTCACACTTTCCCAGTAATAAGTTGTCTCACGGCTCCTACTCTGGTACAGTGAACTACCATTATAAAAGCACATCTCGTTCATTAGAAAGGACAATGCTTTTATTGAAACTGGAATTAGGCTTTGTTCATAAGGAAGAAGCAGACGCTTCAGTTTAAATTAATTTGGTCTAATGTAAGATAGTAAGTATTGTTTGACAACTTTAGAAATATTTTAACTTTAGGTTTTGGACTCCTGCATTATACATTGTACAGCATGTTGCAGTCAGCAAATACAGCATGTTGCAGTCAGCAAACGTAAATGCGTTTTTGCCACACGTGCTAGATTTCAAAGTCCCACTAACAACAGAAAGACCTAGTTCTGAGTAAATAGTGAAACACTGTTGGATAGACATTCACTATTTGGTAATCACGTTTAGCTCAAAGCCTTACTGTTTAGAAACAAAGAAAACCCAATGTCATTCGTGTTGTGGTGTTCTCTCTAATCCAGATCATATATTTGGCTTTGTTTTTAAAAAGGTTGCTTTCTGAGGTTTTTCCTCCTGTGGTTTTGCTGTATCTGTACAATGTTCAGGATTCAAGTAATGTTCCATTCTCCTGAGTTTTATTTGTGCAAAGCTGAAGTCCTTCCTGTATAAATGATGTAACACATTCATGTTCTGTAGAAAAAAACATCTTGCTATCAATAACACCACTGAGCACTTTTCTGTTTATACAAAATGATGCCTTTTCACCATCTTTACGGTTTTAATAAAAACAATGATCCAACATTTTATATTGGATTTACTTTAGGCAATGTTTGAACTCCCTTACCCCATAAATTCTTATTTCAAATGCACTTTATATAGATTTAGGGATTTTTATTAGAGTAATTTTGAATTAAGAGTTTTGTAACAATCCCAATGGAGATTGAAACTACAGTACATTTTAATAAAACTCAACAATAGCTTTATGGACACACACACATTTTAATACTGTATTTGATGATGCCTATTAGGTTTGCCACAATAAGATCATCTCATAAAAGCAGAGCTCTGTTTATCCTAAATTCAGCATGTGAAAAGGAACTGAAATTTTGCTTTAAACACTGTTTTGCATCAATTATATATTCATGCACTCACTTAAAGCATTAAATAATGTTCCCTTGATTGCTAGTCTATTTACCTAGAAGTATTTTGCAGGCCTTTAATGTGTGGCCATTGCTCATACATGGGGTTCCTTGCCCGTGACATCACTCTGAGGGAAATGTCCTTATGGGAGTGCAGTGTGAATGCAACTTCATACACACAAGTTGTCTCCCCAGTCAACCTGCATGTAGCATTTCTTCTGTCCTTTCCAGATGCTTTTTACTTAATGGATCTAATACTACATGGTGAAATGGAATACTTGCACCAACTTCAGGCTGTAAGTCAGAAATCTCTGGCCTTTTCTGATTGTTAAGGGAAAATACACATATAGAAATCTAATATTATATACTACTCCTACAGTGGAACTCTTTGAGGCACTTGTCCTAAAACTGTATTTGTTCTGAATGAGACCTAATATTACAAAAAGAATTAACACTTGTGTTTTATGTACTGTAATTCAACTGACTTTAATTAAATAAGATCATTTTAATAAATTGTGGGTACTTTTTTTTCATTTTCCATGAAGAAACAGACACGGTTAACATTACAGAATTCATTTGAGTCTGTGACAGATGCCCATCCAGCTTCTGTTGAAGATCTCTAATAAAAAAAAAAAACAGCTCATGTGGCAACTTATAAATTTGCTTACAGCTAATACAATCAAGAATTCCTTCCTGACACCTGATCTAAACCAACTTTCTTTAGCATTATCAATATACGACAGAGGGATATTTTGGATATTTGAAGACTGCTATCATATTTACTCTGTTGTTGCAGACGTTGCTCCCATGTATCACTATATTTTTTAATTGCCCAGAACTGGATACAGCAGGGGAGAATAGAATGGAACAATTGCTTCCCATGATCTTGACTCTGGTCCTATAAATGCACCAAATGCCACATTTATTTTTGCAACAGCTGCATCATACTTCTGGCTCACGTTTAACTTGTGTTCGGCAAGAATATCCAGATCCTTTTCACATAGACTATTGCTAAGACTCAGCATGTTCATTTCAATCCATTGCTTGAATCTATCTGTATCTATATTTTCTCTCTCCCTTCTGCATTGTGCCATCTGTAAACTTCATACGCAGCCCCTCAACCCTCTCCTCCAAGCCACTGATAGAAGTTGAAGAGCACATAGAGCCCTCCACTCAATAGTTCCCTTCAAGCTGCAGCAAAGCAATTAATGAGTCCTCTTTAAATGCAGTCAATCATGAGTCTACCTAATAATCATATCATATAGCCCATACTTAACCATTTCTTAAGGAAAAATTGAGGTGTTTTATCAAAAGCTTTACTCAGATCTGTGGAGTGATGCCTATGGCATTACCTTGGTTTACTAAGATAGTTATCAGAGGAGATATGAATAGTCAGGCATAATTTCTTTATGACAAACCCATACTGGGACTTGTTTCGCAGCATGCTTATCCAAGCATTCACAAACCCATTGACTGATAATCTGTTCAAGGGCTTCATCCAGCATGGAAGCCAGGTTGATAGGTTTACAATTTCCGTTATCCTCCTCCTTCCCCTTCTTGAAGATGGGGACAAGATTTGCTCTCCTATAAAAATTCTCAGTATACATCTTTAATGATCCAAGCAGCTTAGTTGGGCAAGATTTCTGTCTATAGGTGAGGAATGATAAAGACAACTGCTTAGAAATAATTCTGCATTGTTTGTTTGTTTTTGGAGCCCAACATTTTTGCTTAGCTCTTTAACTACTTTAGGTTATAATCCATGTATCACTGGAGACATGAATTCAGTTAAAATAGCCAAGTTCTTTCAAACTTTCTCCCTGCCTAATTTAAGTTGCAGCCACTTCCTTCCCTCACCCACAATAGCATAATGATGACCAGTTATGGCTCCATTTCTCTTTTGAGAGACAACAGATTCAAACTTAGTGTTAATAAATGTTCCTTCCCACCACTCATTATCAACTCAACACATCCTCTTTGGCCTTCCTTTTTCTTCCAGCATATCCCAAGTATTTTTTTTCAATGTTTTATCTCTTGTAAACCTCAGCTGTTTTCCAGGATTAGCCTCACAGTTTCTACAGTTTCTGGAGATTACTACACATTCTTGGTCATGCTCCTCTCATTCCCTATATATCTGCTTTTTACCCTTTGGCATTTTAGAAAATTTTGCCTGTGCCCCCCAATGGCCCCTTTTAATTTCTTCCCAATTTCTTTCTTGTGAGGATTCTTTGCAATAACATCTTCAGTATTTTAATAAGATTTCCCACTCTTCCTGGTTGTGTTCTTTCAAACCATTGTATCTGACATATTTTTCTCTGGAATATCTCAGATGCCGTTCTTTTGTATGCCACAGTTTATCCACTGCTACCATGAATTCAAGGATAAAACTTCCCCCACCATCACCAAGATGCCAAAAAATGCATTTTCCAACCAATTCCTCTTGTTGATGAGGTTAATAGAGGATGGCCAACACCACTCTGCCCCTTGTTCTTCCCACCATTTTCTGCGGGAAATTATCAGCACAAAAGGATGAAAACAAATTGGACATCTTACTGGGCAGATTCAGACTTTCAGCAGATATCGAGATAATGAAAAATGCCCATTGGAAATATGTGTATTCAAGAAAATGAGAAAGGAGAATATCACAAGCAAAAGTCGCAAATAAGAGCAAAACACAAGATTCCCAGGAAGAATCTAGTTTAATGGATGGATGGAACTAGAGCTTGTGGATAATGAGCAAATTGAGACATTGAACATAGAACAATAGAAGTAGCTTTTTTGTGCAAGCAGTTGCAAACTGAGCAAGAAAGAGCAATGTATGGAAAAATCCAGTGTAACTATTAGCATCACTTACCTAGATAAGTGAATAGCAATATTCCATTTAAGCTTGAAGGGATAATATAAATTTGCCAGTCAATTATTCAAATTGTAGCAAATCCCTGCATGATATATGTTCTTCAGGAGCATATGTGCAAATCGTTCAGCGAAGAGCAAAGTGCCTTTTTGGATCTGCTCCACAAAGCTGCCACAACTGCTCAAAGGCTTGTATATGGATTCCAAGACATTTCTGCTAGGACAGCAAGAGGAATGAAGTCAACACCACTGGGCTTCTCCAGTATCCTAGCTCAGAGAATAATGTTTCTTGTATGTGGCCAATGGCTTCCAAGGGACAGCATAAAAATACTGTAAAGCTAATGAATATCTGGCAAATAAAATAATATAAATCACTGGTTTTATTAGTATATCAAATCTACTCCCCACTCCTTCTTTGGGAAAAGAGTATGTATTTTCTCAGAAAAAAGATTTCACTGGACACTTATCGGGGATACATTATGTTTGGAACTGAACAGGCTGCTTCTGTATGTGTGTGCTTGCTTTTTTAACTTCTAAATCCTCAGGTATACCTACAACAGAGCAAGGTACTTAGAAAGCAGAGGCTTGTTTCCAAAGACCGACTTCTCCCTCATTGTCTAATGTAGCCATAATTTTTAAAAATGGTCCTAGTCACCTCCCATTTCAATTATTCTAATGTGTTCTACATGGATCTGCACTTAAAGAGTACTTGGAAGCTTCACATGGTACAAAATGCAGCATCATATCATGATCATATCACTTACTAACGGCAATACCACAAGTCCAGGAGTCATGCAAATCATTCAGTAGGAGAGACAAGAATTTCAGTTAAGGAAGGTCGACAGTGTCAGATGCTACAGATAGTTATGGAGGGTGAGCAGGCCAGCAAGGGCAGACATTGGAGAGTGAAGGAAGGCACTGGGAAACATTGGCAGGAAAGAAGATGCTAGAGACTACAAGATCCATGGGATCTTGTATTCTGTAGGGGATTCCTGAGAAGAAAAAGTGGTGAAAGCGATTTGCGACCAACTCTATCAACTTTCTCATTTACTTTCCTCTTTTCTGTCTGAGAAGATCACAAATGGTGATCATGTGACCAGGACTCATTATAACGGCAGAATCATGAGCCAGGTGCCCAGTTTATAATCACATAACCATGCGGACACTATGGTGGCAGCAATGTCATAAATCAGTTACAAGTCCTCTTCATTCAACACATTTGAAATTTTGAATGGTCATTGAACAGGAGGTGGTTAAGTCAAGGACTAAATGTACTGTACCTCAGCTACCAGAATAAACTTTTAATAAGCATTTAGTTATAGTAGCAAAGTGATTCAGGAGTCTGATGGAGTTATCTATAAGGGAACCAGGATACCAGAGACACTTGGCACTCACCTTGCTGCTTGTTCCACCTAATTTAATTTAAAACAATGCAAAGCTGGCATGCTGCAAAGCACTGGTTTCCACTGAGCTCCAAACAGATCCTATAAATTTTCTTAGAGTTAATCGAGTGGTAAGTTCTTGAGATGGGTAGCCTTATAAAACAATGGAAGAATTAATAAGCATTTTTAAATGGGTTTTTTGAAACTGGTTATTTTTTTTCCTGATAGTCATTTTATAAACAGATGAGCACCTCTTTCCATGGCAGCATTTTGCAGAAAAATTGAGAGCAGTGGTCACAGAGGACATTACTTTAGTTGAGTAAACAAATGTCTGCAAGCAAACAACCAGGCTTACAGACCACCAAGGACTCTACCAAACAGGCTCTACAAGCATCTTTTCTCATATGAACTCAAAACATCAATGCCAATTTAAATGTATAAGAGTGGCTGGCTCATATTATTTGCCAGTTTTATTTTCTTTGCATTTAATGCTGATATTTTTAAGTAAAATGAAACTTGGAATGGAGGGAAAATCTTCAACCTAAGCTTAACCTTCAGCTTTTTAAATATTCCATTTTGCAAATCTGGATACCTGAAACTTTTTTGGTCCCATAATGAATTCAAACCAATATTCCCATTTATGGGAAAAGTTAAAATGCTTAATTAAGAATAAAATTGTCTCTTGACTAACTAAATAAAGCAACAACAAACCACCCATTTATAAAATAGTCATTAGTTGTTTGTAGCAAGCCCATCAACATTGATTACTTTTTTTTTTTACCAGCGGTTGGCAATTAGTTACTCAAGTTATAAATGTACAATTAAAGTAGTGTTCAACCGACCATATTCTTTAATAACATATCCTGAGCCACAATGAAAAAAAATGACTGTGTAACGTCAAAGCCATCACACCAAACAAAACAGAAATGAGCTTTATTTCCCATATCGAGAACATTTTGAGAAAGGTAAAGAATTATTATTCTGAGGCAAACGGATAAAATGTTTCTTGTGGGCAGAGGGGAAAATCATTCCCTATTTGTTCTAAGGAACATAAAAAGCACCGCGACAGCCCTGGAAATCCTTCTATTCAAACAACCTAAAATCAGGATGCTTTGCTACATTAATACAGAGCTTGGTTTACAAGGGCACCCCCAATAGGCATGACCTTTAGAAAATGCAGGCCAAAGAGTGGGAATCCAAGAAGACGGAGGGGAAAGAAGTTGAAAGATAATGCCAGGGCTGCAGTTGTTTTACGGCTGCAGCAGGGCTAATTCGAGAGCTCACTTTTCAAAAGCTGATAAAAATGCCGTGCGTTTGATTTGAAGAAGGTGGATTGTTGTTGTTTTTTCTCCAGAGCTGGATCAGGTCTTCTTTTTCAATAGCATTGATTAAAATGGTAATACTGTAAAGATGATGGCCTTGCTTTTTTTAAAAAAAAAAAATCATATAAAGCTGCAGAAATTCAGCTGGCTGTCATATTGCTTCCCCGTCCCACTATTTTCTTCTCATATTGCTTTATGCAATCACTTTTCTGCTTTAATTGCTCCAGTAAAATCATGGAGAAGCTACAAATTACCTGAGTTGGTAAAAGAACAATAATTATTGAAAATGACTTCTTCCATTTTACATATCTAAAACTGTTACAAGACAGAGGAAATGACTTAAAATGTAGTAATGCAGGAATCATTTGAAATCTTGGTGGAAAAGTCTCCCAGAATCTATTTTTTTTCTACATTACAAAACTTTGTGTCAAAGTAACCCAAATATTGTGCCAAGAAAAGCAGGATTCTGTGCTTTTAAAAAAAAGAAGAAAGAAAGAAATGTTTGCATGCCATTATCTGTGCTGTACAGTTGAGTTTGTTTCTACTAGACATGAAGAAACACAGGAGCTGTAGAAAAAAAATCCCTACAATTATTTCAGTTTTAGCTTCATGACATAAAATTGATTTCAATAATAATAAATAAATATTTGGATTATCAGAAGCAATTTTAATCCTGCTAATAAACTGAATACTTGTTCAGGAAATATGCTTCAAAGAAAGTAATGTATTGACTGCTCCAAGCCAAATGCATTGCTCCTGTCCTCAATCCATATATATATTGTATATTGGAGAGCTAAACAGAAATTTCAAATGCATATTGCTTTTATTGGGATTCATAGTCAAACAAAAATTTTGACTCAGAATCTTATAAAAAAAAATAGCACCTTTTTTTAGGAATTTTTTCCTGCTTTGCGTGAGGATAAAAAATGAAGACCACAGATTCCTATCTTGGCTAAGACATAAGAATATAATTTTATGTAATTCTATACCATCTCCTGATAAAAGCCAACTTAAAACAATTGTATAACAGATACCTATTGGAAAAAAATCCTTTATCATAACAGTTCATTAATAATTCCAAGCTACCAGGAAAAACGATTACTACTTGATAGTAATGAATTTACTAGGCTTTCAGGGACTTCTATCTACCATAAGGATGTTTTTCTCAGTTGACAAAGTTGGTCTCCAACACAGATGCTCACAGTAATGGATTAAGTTAAGAGAGATTAATGTCAATACAGAAATAGGCTGACACTCTTTACTGACTAGATGGTGGTACCTTGCTAAATCTCTCCTGCTCTTGCTACAAATCTAATGATAGCAACAGAGCAGAACATACTGTTACAGCTGTTACAGCTGAGTTACACAGAATAATTTTCCAAAGAATATTCTAGAATCATATAGTGTTCTTCACACTAAAACTAAAGAGAAGTGGTCATAAATCAATATTCCATACATCATAAAGTAATTAAGTTCCTTCCAAACTTATCTAGCTATATTCGTAGTAGGCATTACAAAAATCCTTAACTAGCAAGTCCAAAAATCATCTCTCAAAATACTAATATTTATAATGCACAAGTTGCATCTATAACACACAGGAAGTGTCAGGAACTAATGCTGAAGAATAATTCCGTCAATGGGTCAAATCAAATGTTTTTGTGTTACTGGTTTTAGCTTGTTTAATTTATCAGCTATCTTTACAAACAACATAAATTATAAGCAAATTGCTACCATGTGTTCTGTGCTAATTAAGCTGTTTCTAATTTAAAGGTGTTCTATATTTACAATTTTAAATGCAAATATGCATACATTTTTTTATAAATTGCTGATTCCAAACAAACATCATTAGAAAGAAAAACAAACAGCAACTGCTGGCAGAAGCAAAGTTTACATGCACACAGCAATTTGTCCCTCAAAATCCTTAATTCTCATTAACAAAATAAATTGTAAGTACCGTATCTGCTTTTCTTTCGTTTTGTAGCCACTGACAAGAGGAGGGGAGGCCTTGCTTGTATCATAGGAGATTCACTTGGTAGCTCTCAATAAACCAGGTCAAAAAACATTTGAATTTCTGGAACATTAATGGCATTTCTTGATTATACATTTATAGCCCTTTAGTGCTAAAATGTATGCGCACAAAATAAGTTGAAGGTGCTTGTGATATCAGAGGCTTATTTATTTTTCCAGTATTATGTGACTAATTGTCACTCATGCAGAAGCCTACATGAAAAATGCATTTCTAAGGTTAACAATAAATACTTGCTGTGGATAACACCATTTAAAGAAAGAAATGCTTTACACTGAGTGCATATAAGCACTTTAACTGAAATGAATTAAGAATCATGTTCTTTTATTCTGCTGTTTGTATCTGAGTGGAAAGATAATATTCCTATCATAAAGAAACATATTAGCAGTTCAGCTCAGATATCATACCAAGGCATGGCATTGTTTAGGAAATAAAGTTTGTGTGCTATTTTTAGACTGACAAATCATGGCAGGCAAACCAGAATCTGAAGCCCACTTTGAAGTGGTTTTGTAAATTATGACTGGTGTCAGATCTCAATCCTCCAGAAAAACAAACAAATAAAGGATATATTTCATTTTTTTTATGAAATCAGCAAGAATTGTAACACAATTATTGTCTAGCTAGACCACATGCTATTCTTTCTCTTCACAGGATGTCTTAACGCACTATCAGCAATTTGGTTTGCACTGTTACCTGTATGTCCGTCCTGTAAAATGATAAGCTGTATATTTCATGTTGTGCAGCCAAGTCCACCTATGTATCAAATGTCTGGATGACTGAATGATAACATGGCGATGACAATTACTGGGGAGAAAACCACATCCCTCCAACCCCTTTTGTGTATTCATTTTACTAACACTCTATTCCCCACTTTTCTTCTCTTCTCACAAAGTGATTGAAGCATCTTTGATTATTCTTTATTTATTTATTTTTAATTGTTTTTTAATAAAAAAATAGATATTATGTTTCCCTAACATATAATTCCAACTTTCGGATTTGTGATTGTATTCCAAACAAGCAAAGCAAATTTATGCATGTCATTGAACACCATTTGGTCATTATTTGAGATCTCATCAAGACCCAGACCACAATGACCAGTTAATAATGTCCAAGGATTTTGTCCTCACTTGATAAATTTTCCCTGTTACTATATTCCCTGAGAATAGAAGGAAGGTAAAATGCTTTAGGAAATGATGTTTTTACAAATTAATGAACAAATTTTCTTGCAGTCTTAGACCAGCAAGATTTATTACACTGTGTCAGCCAGTAAAAGAAAATCCAAAATAGACCTAGTTATGTAAATTGTCATAAAATCACTATAAACTACAATAATATGTCACACTAAAATGCAGCACTTTGATTTCCTACACCTTTGTTGCCACCATTGATACTTAAGTGGTAGATAACTTCTGTCTATACCAGGGGTGTTAAACCCTATTTCATTGAGAGCCACATCAGAGTTGTGTTTGACCTCGTGGGGGGGAGCATGGCCAGGGTGGGCATGGCCAGTTTGACATCACTCATATTGCCTGTAGTGGGCACCTGTGGTGGCCTGAATGGTCTGCCAGTGAAAACTGTCTCCCAAGCTCCATTTTCATCTGCAATGGTCTCCTGCAACCCTCTGCCAGCAAAAATGGAACTCGGGAGGGCCGCCCACAGCTCTCCCAAGTTCTGTTTTTGCTGGCAGAGGCACCATAGGCTGGTCCTTCGCTGTTTCCAGGGCAGCCCTGGGTCAGATCTAAGTACCCTATCTGGATCCGGCTCATCGGGCCTTGAATTTGATACTCCTGATTCTTGTAATTCTTGTACATTCTGATCCTTGTAAGTATACACATAGAATAGAATCAAAAAGGACTCCAGTCCTTAATAATTTGTTAAATTTGTCACTTAGAGTAGCCCCGCAATGAAACAAGCAGCAAATGAATTTAATAAATAAACAAATGAACATTTGTGTTTCATGTTCAATCATCAAAAGCAAAGGAACAGCCAGACAAGAAATATGACGTAGACTAGCCCTTGATGACTTTCTGATTCTATGTGGTGTCTATACTTACAGGGATCAGAATGTTATGCACAATAATTTTCCTGTCACTTTATAGAAGGAAATGTTGGTCTTTGAAAAAGAAAGATAGGAAGAATATCAACCTTTTAAACTTTAGTGTTGGACCCTTCTGAGAATAGAGTGGACAACTAAGAAAATAAACAAATGCATGAGCTAAAAAATGGACCATCAACACATCAACACAGGACCAGGCCAATATCCATACTTTGGACGCATTATATGTACACCTAGCTTTTTTAATAAATTTATTGTTCCAGGAAAGATGGGGAGAAAGAAAAAAAATCCATAGATGGATTCAATACAGTAGTTATAAATGCACCATTGGAACACCTGAAGGACAAAGTTGGTCCTGGAGAAAACCTATATGGTCACTAAGGCTCAAATTATATTTAATAGCATATAGACATGCAGATCATAATCAGCAACAATGGTGTTTTGTTTCTCTTTGCAATGATATGCTTAGGTAAAATCCCTGCACATAATTCACTTTGTGAGTTGATTCTTTGGACGTGCTTTGAGGA
>JANHFJ010005023.1:12704-24404 GCA_032468195.1 Cerberus rynchops | reverse complement strand
TATTATTATTATTATTATTATTATTATTATTATTATTATTATTATTATTATTATTATGCTAATACCCAGCTATATATTTCCCATTGGAATGCACAAGAGATTCAGCAGCAGTCTTGACCTGGAATCTGGGGGCTATTAAAAATCTCTATGACGAGAAACAGTTTTAGAATCTTATAGAGTGGCTATGTATTCAAAGTCTGACAGTTCAGAGACAGTCAATTTTTTAGTTTGAATGGGGCAATGCTTCCCCATATGGAGCTGGCCTGTAATTATAGGGTCTTCTTCTGGAACAAAAGATAGAGGCCTCTGGATAATTGCATCTTGTGCAGGAGCTGCACTGGCTGCCAGTTTGCTTGTAAGTATTGTTCAAGATGCTGCATGTTACCTTTAAAGCATTTCATAGCTCACAGCCTATATATCGATTATCTTTTCCAGGCTGAATTGCCTATGTTGAAATCCACGTGCTCCAAGCTCAGTCTTCTCATTGATGGCCCCCTCCTCTGGAACAGTTTATTTTTGGATATCTGGACCACACCCTCCTTTGAAGTTTTTTCCCCCCAGAAATATATTAAAACAGACTTTTCATCTGGACACAAGTAAGATTATTCTACTGTTAATGGTGGCCCATTAGACCAATTGATTATAATTGACCTAATTTATTTTTGTTTTTAATCGCCCAATATTAATATCATAAGCCACTCAGACTCTAGAAATAAAACATGCAAGTTGAATAAATGAATAAAACAAGCCACAAAATGATGCTTTCTAGGAAAGGGAGGAACTTTAACAGGATGAGGAAACACATTCCTCTTCCAGTTTTAAAAAAGGAACAGCAGCACAAAATGAAGGAATACAAACTTTGCTGCTCATGTCACAGATCTTAATAGCAAGCTCCTACCAGCAAAATAGCTTGGTGGGTGGAAAAATCTGTTGCTTCTTGATACTCACAAATTTCATGCCATCTTTACATTTAATAAATAAAACCCAAAGTTAAGTAAACAGGATCAAACATACCAAAATCTGTTTAGGGCAGTATAAAAACATTTGGGGGGGGGAGCAATCTAAGATTCTCAGAAAGGAAAAAAGAGTTATGGTACAAAACAGTGTTAAGACACTGTTGAGATCTAAAAGTACATGAAAGCCAGGAAGAAACCAGCAAGCCCCCTGCATTTCTTACTTTTCTTCTGTAGTCCCAAAGTTCACCCTGCTCCCAAAGCATTATTTTTACAAATATTTCAGGCTTTCAGAAACCTAGACAATTTTGCATTTTATAAAGACCACTTTATTTCCTTTTTAGGAACATGCTCAAAGATTTCCGAAGTTTTGGTGTCCATGGCAGTTGGCAGCTGCAAACATCCGACTGAAAGCCCCATCTGCTGCTTCACAGCTTCCAGTCGAGGATGTTTACAACTGCTCCCTGTCAATAGCAATATTCATTCCTTAGTTGTTGTTATTTTCTCATTAACCTACAACTAGGCAGGTTGACTTAGAGAATCCTCCTCACCATCTTTGCTTCAGGTTGCCATTCCACTAGAGCAAGTTTCCAAAATTTCCGTCTGCAGATATCTATGTAATCAATATGATCTATCAAGCAAGTATTTCAAGCATAAGGTTCTATTGAATTAAAAGATGCGATGAGTAAATATATTCATCTGTTCCTTAATATTATCCTGCTTCCAGAAAAACAATAGTCACTTTATCCAACTTGGACTGATAGTTCCAAAAATATTTAATGAGCAGATTCTCTAACAGCTCCATTAATTTTTCAATATACTTTCTCGGAGAAGCTTTGCAATAACCCTAATGTATATTCAGAATATCAAACCTGGATTATTGTGAGCAATCCTAATTCTCCTTTTGAAGTCACTGCTTGAAGACTGTTTTTTAAGAATTTATTGTTGTAACAATTACAATGAACAAGAGTGTCAAAGTAAAGGCACTGGAAAGCTACTGAGCCATTCTCCTCCTCCACCCGTAAAATATTCACAATGAAAGCTGATACACAAAAATGTTTTAGTTATTTGAAATGCATAGACTTGCAAGATTATTTACTTCAACTGAGAAATGTAAAGGATCCTCATAAATCACCTCCTGGAAAAGACAAGGTTAGATTTCTCTGCACCAAGGTTAAGAAAACGTGTCCTTCAAGAGCAGATGAAAACAAGCTAAATTGTACTAGAAATTGATTCCTTTTATTCACCACTGAAGTCAAAGCTATTAAAGCGTCCTAGGGAAACCACATTTTCTCAATGAATCAAGTTGCTAAGGGAACAAAGCAAACTTCCAGTGCTATGCATTCCAGGCGTTTTTAGTATTTGGCATGCTGACAGCATTTTAGAAAAGGATCAACTTTCTATCTTAGAACAGATTTCAAACTAGTTTTAGGATTCTAGCTCTGGTACCCAATTTGGTGTAACAATCTATACAGAATATGGAGGACACATTTCATTCTTGTGTTATAAGCCTGAAAAACACCCAGAAGTTTTAAAAGCATTAATGGAGATGAAATAAATAAATAAAACGCTATTGTTGTTCTACCTAAGTAAGGAATACCACCAGCAGGTTTTTCTACTTTATACTTCCTCACAAAGATTAGCCTTTGTTCCTATAAGTATATCATTTCTAATTTGCCAGGGGAAAAAAGCCCCATTATAACTCATTAGCTGAAGATCACCATGTCAACAATGCCCCATTTCATCTTCTGCATACATGGTTCCTCTCTGACGTCAAACAGATTATAGCTGTACCAAAGTCAGTAGAAGGTTACGTCCAAAGTGCTTCAGTTTTCAGCATACAATTGGCGTTCCATTTTGCAGAACAATATAATAATATGCAATGTTTTCCTGCATTGCTGACTTCAATCAATGAAGTTTGTTGTTTTTGTTAAAAGTTTGTAAATGCTGTCTCGGCATTTCAGTATTTTAGACAAACAAAAGTATTCATTTTGGAGATGGCTAACAAAGATTCCCACCCTTAGCTATGATTTATATAGCAAACAATTCATATATAAAAAAATAATGGCTTTGCAACTATTCCTATCTCAGAAAAAAAAAGCAAATAAATTATTTGTCAAATGAATAGGAGGGCAATTCCAATGAAGTATAGTTTAAGATCAATGGAACGCAATATAAACTGCTTTCATACAGAAGAATTCAATTGCTACTACAATCAAACACTCCTGATCAAAAGACATCTTTTTGAAAACTTTCATTTAAATTAATCTATACAGGCTAATCCATGGCCAGAATCCGAAGACTATATAAATCAAATTGATGCTTGGACTAATTTTCATTCAGACCCTTGTATCACATAGCCAGCTGGTTTTGAAACACAGGTAAGCGTCAACAACTTCCTATTTAACATACAACAACATTTCTAATCCTGATCAATATGACCAAAGCAAAATAAAGAGATTTTAAAAGAAAAGTGCAGTGAAGGGGTAACATTTTCAAAGCTTTAATAAAGTTCCCTAGGAGTTGAGTTTAACTCTTAGGGACTTCACAGACACATCCATGTAGTTACTTGGGCAACAATTCAGAAGAGATTTACAACTGCCTTTTTCCAGTGTGTCTTTTCCATGCCCCAGTCTAACTGTATATTTGTAGATCTAGGTACAAACTAGGGCCAGCCCTGCTTAGTTTCTTAGTCCAAACTAGGCCATTCAAAAGTTATGCCATCCACTAAGACTTTGCCAAATACCAGAGGCATTAAACTGTAATTGTTTCCTTGCTCTAAAAAATTTGGAGAAGTTTTTTAAACCTAAAGGAGAGAAAGTGAATTTCCCAAAAGTGATAAGTTTACATTCTGGTAGATCCCTTTTTCTTTGTCTCAACAGGTGGCTGCACTAAGCTGAGTTTGTCTGAGCTGCGAAGCTAAGAAAGATCAGGCTGTTTTGAAGTTGGACACAATACCACTACAGAATTCAGAATTCCACAACTGTACACTAAACCGGGCAAGTCAAAAAATATTCCAAAAGAAGGCAATAACAAACAACTTATATAATGTAACTTTAGAAAACTCTAAGTCAAGTCCATGTAATTTTGGGAGTCAAGCATCACCATGGGTAACCCATGATAAACACCCAAAGTTTTTACACTTTTCTGAATTTGATAAATATTACTGCTGAAGGGGGAAGTTTCCCAAAACAGTTATATGGATTATTACAACCAATTGGATTATCACTGTCTTTTCATAGAAAATACTTCATTCCTTTCATATAAATGCTCCCCACAAAAATTAAAAAAAAAATAAAAATCACTAGCAAGTTCATCACTGGAAGGCTAATTCTATTTTGTTTTACTATTCATCAAACTATTCAGTATTTTCCACTGAAAATGGGAATATTACTGTCCTGGCCAATATATGCCATACCATAAATTAATTAACTATGCATCTGCACTCTTCAATTCATATTTTCTGAAATTAATTCCATAATGTTCAGGTAGATATTCCAAAATAGAACACAGAGTTTGGAACATGGGAAATATGAATCAACACCTATTGTTTTGTTGTGTGCTAGAACATTACCGGTAATTAAACTCCACAGTGATCTAAATGAGCAAAATAAATTAATTTACCTGGCCGAAAGGTATCTAGCTGTTAAAGATATGAAATTATTTACTCACAAAAATCCAATCTTCTCATTTGAACACCTAAGACACCTCAT
This sequence comes from Cerberus rynchops, assembly GCA_032468195.1. Classification (NCBI taxonomy): domain Eukaryota; kingdom Metazoa; phylum Chordata; class Lepidosauria; order Squamata; family Homalopsidae; genus Cerberus; species Cerberus rynchops. The sequence goes on along the minus strand of JANHFJ010005023.1, from coordinate 19,738 downwards.
ACATTTTTAAGGATCACTGGGGTTGCAATGGGTCAGTCACGACTTCGCAACTAACAACAACAACAAAGAAAGCAAAGAAAATAGTAATGGACAAGAGAATAATGTTTGCTAAATGCAGTGAAAATAAATATACTTCCAACATTGCTAGTGTTAAACAATCTTAACTAGCCTTGGTTCACACGGTGTGTTTTATAATTTAGTAATTACAAAATAAATCAAAAAGCTATATTTAGACATTCGAGTTAAACTATGAATTAAATTTGCACAGTTTTTTCAGATTGTTGTAATAATGGATGCTGGTGAGATAGGCAGCCAACATGACTGTTCCAACCCTCTTTTTATTTGTTTTAGGGGGTTTTTTTCTAACCAAATGTAATTATAATTTCATCATAATTTAAGTAACTTTTAAACAACCTTTAAACAACATCTAAGCAACCATTAAGCAATCTAAACTGGCCGATCAGTGGCCCGGGAGGAGAATGAAGGACAGAGCTAGAGAAGATGGTGCTGGGACGACAGGCTCGGAAGACCGGGGCAGACTGGATGGTGGAGGAGGCCTTGAGAAGCCACTGAGATGCTGAGGCGGAGGATCCGAGGGATCGCTGAGGCGGAGGCTGTGAAAGACGCTGAGGTGAAGGCAATAGCCTCGAAAACAGTCCAGGACTGAGAGGGCTGAGTCCTGCCATGGAGACCTGGAATGGTAGCACAGGATGGACACTGGTCATAACAGCAGACATTGTGTTTCGTCTCTGTTCCTTCTCCTTCTCTCCCTACTTGTGTTCACTTCCCTCTAACTGCTCCCTATCCCTATCCCTATCCTTCCTCTTGTTTTCCTCAAGTTTGCAGACACATAAGCATTTCACTGCATGTCATATATGTGACAAATAAAACTTGAACTTGAATGGATTACATGAAGCCTAAAATTTAAAATTCAATCTTAAATTTAAATATGGTTTATTTACACTCCGCTGAAATTGAGTTAATATATTATCTTAAATTTATTATATTAACTAAACTTCTGTGGAGTGTAAATAAACCATAATTAAAATAAATCATGGTGAACCTAGGCCTTATACAGGTAGTCCTTGATGTACGAAACACAACTGAGCCCAAATTTTCTGTTGCTAAGCAAGGCAATTACATGAATTTTGTCCCATGTTATGACTTTTTTGCCACACTTGTTAAATCAATCACTGCACTTGTTAAGTGAACCATGTAGTTGTTAAGCAAATCTGGCTTCCCCGTTGACCTTGCTTGTCAAAAGAAAGCGGAGAAGGTTATATATAATAATCACATGACCCCAGGATGCAACTGTAATAAGTACATGTCAGTTGCCAAGTGTCTGAATTTGATCATGTGACTGTGGAAATCCTGCAACAATCATCAGGAAAAACAGTTGTAAATCATTTTTTCACTGTCACTCTAATTTCAGTCATTAAATGAATGACTAAGTCAAGAACTACCTATACAAACTTGATTACATGCATTTTCATGTCATGATATTAAATCCATTCTCTGTACAGCAGTACAGAAATAATACAGTGAATATGGAGTTGTTTTATGAACCATAGCAAAATCGGAGGCACTTATTTGGAAGTAAACATCATTAAACTAAATTGGATTTACTTCTTAATAAATTTGCATGGAAGAGATATGAAGTTGTTTTTTGAATTCTGGAGAACAAATAATAGAAAGTACCATATTTTTCAGCACACAATACACACCTGAGTATAAGATGCACCTAGATTTAAAAGAGGAAAACAACAACAAAAAAAGTTTTTGGCCTCTGTGCACCCCAAATTTTGGGCCTCTTTTTTTGTTATTTTTGAGGGAATTTTGTTTTTGCATTTTGGAGACTTTTTTGGCCCATTTTTGAGGCTTTTGGGGGCCTGTTTTTGGGGCTTTTGGGGGCTCATTTTAGAGGCTTTTGTGGGTCCATTTAAAAAAAAAAAACCTCCGAAAACATGCCCAAAAAAAGCTCCAAAAACAGGCCAGAAAAGCATTGAAAACAGGCCAAAAAAAGGCCTGAAAAGGGGGCATGCAGAGGTCAAAACACCTGGCAGGTGGGCAGGTCTTTGGCAACATTCGCTGTATAAGACGCACAGACATTTTTGCCCACTTTTGGGGGGGAGAAAAGTGTGTTTTATACGCCAAAAAAATATGGTACTTAATATGCTGGATCTTAATAGTCTTCAAAATAAAATTCCAATACAAATATGTTATAGAAGATTGACTACTTATTATGGTAGAAAACTCTGTTTCAACTATGGCTCAGAACTTTCTTCTAATTGCCTATATATCTAAACATCTAGCTGTATGATGAACCATACACACAACTGGTACTTTTAACACCATCAAACATCTGCCTATTCCAGGTCTTTGGGAAGGACTTGATAGGTGGCTAAAAATGCCAAATCCAATCTAAACATCTAGCTGACTATGTGACAAGCCATAATATCTATTATCTTATTAAACCAAGCCAATATTTATCACTGCAGTAATTATCAGTTTTTTAAAAATTGAGGGTTTATTTTTTGGGAGTATTTTGTAACTTATGCAGGAAAACGTATTGGATAGGAAAAATACTCTTCACTGAATATTCTAAGGTGGAGTCTTTATTGTGAATCCGTTTAACAGAAAGGATTCCACTTAGGTACAATGTAGTGTACTATATAGAAGAGATTCAGGAAGAACAAGAGCCTATAGCTAAAACCCTAGACATTTTAATAGTTCATTAACTAAACCCACAATTTGAAGCACTGACAATATATTTGCAAGGTCACGTACAGTATTTCAAATTCTGTTAATATATTACATCTTTTTTCCTGGTGCACCTGCAAGTTAACACTTACTAGAAGCTACATCATTAGCATGTGAGAAATGTTTTAAACAAACTTAAAGCATTCATATACAAAATCTTGCATCAGAGGAAAAGTAACACAGGAATTTTTTTTGCATCCTGTTACACGATAACTAAAATGCACATTGTGGTACAATTTGCAGTTTAAAATCTTGAAAACATTTACTATGTAATTACACCACAACGCTGTAGTATCTGCAGAATTCTCATTGCTGCTCCCACATCCCACATGTTTTGTAGCCGAGAACTGTATCGGAGCATAAGCATTCACCTTACAAGGAAGCAAACACTTCCAGGTCTTCCATTCTAGTCTTCAACCAAAATTATAAAATGTGGTTTAAGTGTTTGTTCTTAAATAATTCAAAATTTATTTAAAGTTTTAAAAAATGGTCCTTTTTCCAAATGCCACAAAAATCACATAATGGTGCCAACTGAAAAGATCTAGCACTTTATATATACATTTAGCCACTGTGATTTAGTCTACAAATGTAAAGCACAGCTTAGCATATATGCGAACACAGCCTGTAGGAATTAAAGAATGAATTGATTTAGACATACGTACTTGATCATTTATTACATTTGTTGTAAACCGCCTCACAGTAAAGTATTAATATTTAATTTAATATCAAATTTCATAGATGTAGCTAACAACATCTTAAGTTTGAAAGGACTGATTTAAATGACTAGAAACTGATTTATACATGGCATTTTGAAAGTAACTTGGTTCATTAGCCAAGGAAACAAGCTATTCTACAACCATATGAAACTATGAGCTCATAATGTTAATCCCCAAAAATCTATTGGAAAGTCCCATCATGTTCTAGGGGATTTATTTATACCAATATTTATCTTCAATCAGGTTGCCTTTCAAGAAAAATACAACAGACATTCTTGTTCCTTAAAGTCAAAGCATTGAAGTAAATATTACAATCTAGCCTTCCCTTTTGGGAACAAACTCGACTTTACTGATCAAAGCAACCAAGCAAAAGCAACACCCACATTTTAAAGGACCTATGAATGAAATCCTTCACAACTAGGACGTACGCCCCTACTTTTACTGATTATAATTAATGCTCTTATGCATTTATATGAAATACATATTTATTATGAGGTGAGATTTTGATTATTTATCTCTAGTTTTGGTGTCTTAAGCATCTACTTTTCCATGCACATATGTACATTAGATTACTATTATCGTAATGCCAGGATAAAGCTCCAGTCATGTCAAATATAACTAGAATTTGGGGAGAAACTCTCCAGAATCTCTACAGTTTACTTATACTGGCTTAGAAATCAATAACTGTAGAAACCCAGAATTTCTTACCCAAAACTTATTTTCAACTACAGTGCCAAGTTAACACGAATGAGAAGCACAAGCAATAAGCGCCTTAATAGTTGAACCACTGGTTGAACAGCATTCTATTACAAACAAAAAGAACACAAAATCTAGTTATTCAGAAACAATTATGTCCTAAAGTAAGAAAGAAGCAAGTTCCAGATGTACTCAGCTGAGATATAAAGTTCTGCCAATTAACTAGTACCAAGTTAAATGCTCCAGTAATTGCCCTGTCAAATAGGATAGCTTATGTATGTTCATATACATTATTTTTGGAAAGCCGACTGTGTATAAAAAGCAGCCCTGACATGAAATCAGGTTTTTTAAATTAATATTTTGTAAATGAGGAAAGTAGATGGACATTTTTGTAATATTTTCAGCTCTGTACACACTAACATAGGAAATAAATGGTAGCATTTAGTGTTGTTTTCCTGTTTCTGTAGTATTTTAACCTTCTTCAAAATACAAAACTAAGTGTGCTAAGAAAATAAATGCAAAGAATTATAGATCAGAAAATGTTTTTAAGAATATGTTCTTCACTGTACAAGACAGTACATTCAAAGTTATCCATCTAACCATTGGAAACCGCTTCAGGAAACATAAAAAGCTGTTTAATCAGAAAAGAATTTCCACCCCTTTCCTAACTAGAAGCCACACCCTCCAACTAATGACAGAAAAGCATTTTGAATTAGAACTCTACAAATGCCCTGCCTCAGGCAAAGCAAGTCTCTCCTATTTTCAGAAAAGAAAAGAAACTCTTGCTCAATAAGTAGCAATTAGGCTGCAGAATTTATATGCTGAACACGGTTAAATGGAAGAACACCAGATCAGTGGACCATAGCTTTAGTGCACTGAGTATGATTAACAGAATGAGCCTTCAAAGGTCAATTAAATGTCACCACTTTTGAGGGGGAGAGAAAGTTTTCTGAAAGTTGGTCAGTGTGTAGTACTGTAGTGCCTGCAAACATTCTGAACACTAGCATTTCACTAGAAGTTATGTGAACCCCAATATCTGCATGTATGTACACACATAGTATCTATTTCCTGAAAAAGAATGAGTAATTTATACCAGTGGGCAGAATTATGTTAGTGCTATTAGTTGTGTTTAATCAAGTAAAGCAAGTTTTCTTTTCCTGTTTTAGAACAACTTCAGTGGGATGAAATATTTCCCAAGATTTTTAACAGAATATTATAGGATGAAATTGTGATGATAAATTTCTTGAGAATTCGGAAACATAATTGATGGGGGTGGGCACAGAAAACACTGCAGAACTTTCAACTTCATTTGAAAAATGCAAACATTTGGTTTCTGTAAAAACATTTTGGTCTTAGTCAAACAAATTTACAAAGTTTTAAACTTATTCCAGAAATAAGTTATTTCCAATACCTCCAATCAGCAGAGATAATATTTACAATATGCTATAAATATGAAATACAACATCTGTCACACGTGCAAAAGCTTTTAAAAAAATCTGCAACAGAAACATGGTAAGCAAGAATTGGAAGTTGAATTATAGTAGCACATCAGAAAAAAATGTGTAAGAGAAATCTTTTAAACAGTCTGCAGTTCTTACAACATATCTTGTCAAGATGGATAAATGATTCAGAAGAATGTTTTTATACTTTTCCCAAGGACAGATGATAAACCTTCACTATGAATAATGAATCTGAATGGCCTCTGTTCTGAAACCCATTAGAAATGACTTACAAGGTCAGCTAATACATAAAGTGATATTAATGGTCTTCCTAACATTGAATGTTAAAAAGATTAATAGATAACATTGATCTCTGGTACATAGTTTGTGAAAAAAGAGCCAAGAAACGTAAGTTACATTTTAAAACTGGGAAATTATTATTTTTACAAGTACAAGAAAGGTATCTCCATTAGATCCATGAACAATTTTATACCTTCAAATACAGTACAATTAAAGCCTGAAGTAGATTAAGGTTGGAATCATACTTAAGCAATGGCCTGTTGAAGATGAAAATGCACTGACACAGGAAGGCAGAGAAAACAAAATATAGTACAACTTTAGCAGACCAGGTGAACTCAGAAAGATTTCAAGCACACCCAAGCACTGAGAAATGCACTTTTAAACTACTAAAATGCAATCTGTTTTAATATTTAAATGTACAATTCATTCAGCTTCATCTGCACTTTCGGCCACTTTTTTCCATTCTTCATACACATAAAAGCTCATCAACCATATATCAGTTACCCAAGAGTTCACAAGTCATCCTTCAGTTTCAATCCGAAGTACACACAAAGTACTTGGAAATAAACTGGAGCTTCCTTAACAATAAACAAAAACCAGAGCGGAGCGCACAGCTACATTCCCAGCACAACTGGAGCAACTTGATCTGTAGCTCACTCCTCCACTCAGCCATGAAAGATACCTGTTGCTGCACCTGCAGAACTGGCTCTGTCACCAACGCCAGAGCTTGTAAAGGACTGTAATCCCCCCACCCGCAACAAAACTAAACAAAATCAATCAAACCAGCCGGCTCGACTTTTTTCCGCTTGGATTTTTCGCCTGGACCCAGGTCTCCTGTTTCGTGATTACTGTTGTTGCTATTATTATTATTATAGTATTATTATTATTATGATTATTCCCACGTCTGTCTCTGTCCAGCTATCCCATCCAGCCATTCTTTTCGTGCCACCGACAAGCTCTTTTTAACACAAGGCAAAGCGATTCAAGGAAGGAAGGGAGGAAAGAGGAGTCTGCTCCAAAGCCAAACCCTTCTTGTTATGCTTTTAAAGGGGGGGGAGGAAGCCGAGGGCTAATTCCCGCCACACCTCGCCGTCCCGCACGAGCTTTGCAACTCTTCCCCCCC
>JANHFJ010005022.1:46833-58778 GCA_032468195.1 Cerberus rynchops | reverse complement strand
ATATCAGCACCACAATCACAAGGGGAATTTTTCCATTTCCACTGATACAGGGCAGAGGCACTTCTTCCAGTATCATACCTAATTCTGTTCAATTTTGACCATACAAAGCAAGGCAGGTCAAAACCAGGTGATTTGGTAAAACGGATCTCTAATGGCCAGGCCACAAGAATGTATCTCCAGGCATTCTTGGGGTTAAACTGGGTAGATGTTAAGTGAATAGCTTTTTTCCAATCTGGTCTACGATTTCAGTCTCGTGATGGGCTGCACATTGTCCTGGTGAAGGGCCTTGTTGTTCAACATCCTTGACCATAACTAAATGTGAGCTTGTTGTCTTCTAATGTGGGGTGGTATGATATTGCTAAATACTGGTAACCAGTACATAGGAGTGGGATGCAATGTGCCACAGATGTTTGGTGGAATTGGATATCTACTGTTTTGGTGTGGGAAGTCACACGCTAACGAATATTTAGTTGTGGAATAAACTAAAGCCAAGGTTGTTGTCCATAGAGTATTAGATCAGTATCCCAGGATGTTCCAGTCAAACTGTTCAGTAAATTGTTCAGGCTTTTAAATTTTGCAGTTGTTATTTCCAAGTGTTATCGGAATGTTAATGATCTGTCCAGTGTACATCAGGTACATCAGAGAATTATTACATCATAAAATACAGTTCTGGAAGGCTGGTAATTTGCGTACCTATTGATGAGGTGGAATGTGCTACTTCTAATTTTGTTAGGCTTGGTTTGAGTGGCCATTTTTTGAAGTAGTCATTCATCTTCTGGAGATCTTGAGAGAGGGTATCCTCTGCAACATTGAAATTGGTGCTATCTATTTTGGATAGACTGTCTACTTCGGACTATCCCTATCTATGGCATGAGGATATTCAAAAATGATGAAAAAATGTCTTCTTGGACTTAGCACAATGAAGTTTATTATAACTAATTATTGTTAACTTATTGCAATACCAGAACTTTAGCCTCTCCCAAAATAGATAATTAGGCTATTCTATAATTTCAAAACTTTTCCTCTTTCAAATCATTTTTTAAAAAAATTCATGCCTCTTGACATATTCATTTGAACTTAAAGGCAGGTTTATGCTTAAGTATTTAAAGTTAAGTAAATTTTTATACAGCATGAATTAGCAAGATTTGATATGAACTTTTTTCTTATTGAAATTAATATGCTTATCACTAATTAGTTTCTAAGGTTTCTACGATCTTATCAAATCATAAACCACATTTTTGTATCATGTTTTCACTATTTTTATTTGACATAACCAGTTTGCCTACTATTTCAATATATTTTAAATTGCTTTTTCTTTCTTTTCACTCAACTTACATCACTTCTCCACTGAAGAATAAAGCTTTTGTAACTGAAAGGGAACTACTCTGTGGATAGCTGGCAATATAATGGTGAACAGGACACTATGTAAAAATTTAAAAATGGGGCTGTTATCATGGCCAGATTTTGGAAATGGAGTTTGTGAAAATGGGCCTGGCAGCTACAAAAAAGGATACTCAGGGGGCTGCTCCTGTTCAACCTAAAAGTAATGTATTTAAAACAAATTTTTGTTCACTCACCCAATCCACTATAAGGATTTTGTTCACATTCAGTCTCTGCTGAAGAAGTTTGGCGGAAATGGCTACAGAGTTAAAATAGCAAAAACCCCTAAAAGGAAATGGAATGTATAAATGAAAGTATGAAATTCTGAATACAAGCTTCAAAAATCTTCCAATGCTAACAATAGTTTCACAATTTTATTTGTTGCTATTCAATAAGTAGATCCCCAGATCTATTTCCTATACACACCAACAATCAAACTGCTTTTTGTCAATATGACAAATTATTGTTTTAAATCCCAACAACATTTAATTGATCAAAAGTTCAAATCTTTTCAGAATCCTGTTTACATCCACAACTTTTTGGTGGCAGCTATAGTTTACAAAATATTATTTTCAGTAACCAAAACCCACAGTTAAGAAGTCAACATTAGAAATTTCTAAGTTTTCATGGTGTTTTATTTATATCTTTATTTCCCAAACCAACTGGAAAAAATGTTTAAATAATTGGCCTCAAATGCCTTAAATTTCTGCAAGGTTTATGGCACCCATTTTGCCCTTAACTCTACCCTAAGCTCTCCAACCTGCTAAAACAAAAGGTTCCCCCCACCCCCCAATTCAAAAGCTGATCTGGAAGATTACAAGCAGCCGATACATTGCCCATCTAAGTGAAAATTCCCAGTCCAAACACAGTCACATACTCACATAGGGGTACTTTCTTCTGCATGGTGACCAGGAGGTCGAACTACAGCAAATCCATTCTATCAAATGGAAGCCAAAACAAACAAAAAAAATAACACCCAATTTGAAAGATTAGACACTAAAAGTCCACATAGTTTTCAAGCATGTAAAGTTTCTGTAGCAAAGTTACTGGATTGTTTCCGAAGTATTCTGCTTTTATATTAGTAAGAAACAGATAATCTTTATGAAAATTTATGACAATTGAGCCCAGAACTTTGGTCATTAAGTCACTATGGTCATAAGCTGAGTCACCATGTGACCAGACTTGATTTTATAACTATTTTTATGATAGTTGTTAAGCAAGTCACCATTGTTCTTAAATAAATCATAGCATTATAAACCTGAATCCAAAGGGCATTTTCTTAAACCAGAAAATGGCAAAAAAAAGTTGCAAAATGGAATCATGTGGCCCCATGACACTGCAACCTGTAAATGTGAGGCAATTGCCAAGTGCCTGAAATGCTATGACCTGACTTAACTTAGAGGACAGGTTAAGTAAATTTTTCCAAAGCCATTGTAACTTTTTAAACTGTGGTTAGGTGACTAGTTTTAAGTTGAGGACTACTTGTTCAGAGGAGGAACCGATACTGGTACATCAAATCATGAACTAAGCTACCATAATTGTCTCAAAGATGCTTTTTTCTTCAAAAGCAACTTGACATTTTTTTTCTTTGAGGAGGAATAATAATAATAAAACATTTTACTTCTCAGCCAAGAATTTTCATCACTGATGGCAGGGGGATGGAAGTACTGACAATTGAGACTAGATAACAGGGAATGAAAGAATAGGTTCTGATAGGATGGTGGGGAGTGGGCTGGAAGGATTGTATTTCTTTGCCACCATCTAACCAAATGCTAACAACGGTTAGCACTCTCTCTGAGAACTGTTGAGGCCACTTGGGAAGACCCAGGCTCTCAGGCTTTGCCCTCTGGCTCACCTGAAACAGGGTACAATTGGTTGTGGAATCGTCTTGGAATTGCTGCAAAGGGCTGCATTGTAAACTGGAAATAAGTGGTGTCTTATTCCTTCCCCTCTGTTGAGGCGGGGGTATTCAATTCTAACAGATGATTATTTTACCCCTTTTTCAAATCAATGGTCTGCTCTATCCAAAATGTGGCTGTTGCTATCTTCAAGAGTAGCCTTTGTTTTTCAAATCAGATAGACTGCTGAATCTTGTCCTAATGGGTTTAATCTCCTATGTTGTGCCATGTGCTTGTGAAATGGTTATTTTATTTCATCAATGTACATATCTGCACATTTACTGCATTGCATTGCATATATTACATTGCTGTTTGTGTCTGGCTGTTTTATCCTTGGGGTGGACAAGCTTCTTGGGTTTAAAGTATATATGTATGTTGTGTTGGTTGAAAATCCCCTTGAGCTTTTCAGATATTCCTGCTACATATGGAATGACAAGGTTGTTGTTTTCTTCTTTGTCTGTAATGGGTCTTTGCTGGGTCTTTTTTTCTTCTTTGTCTGTAATGGGTCTCTTGCTGGGTCTTTATTTTTGGTGTAGGGTGGGGATTTGATGAAAGCCATTTTGACTTGAGGATCTTTAAAATGCACTATATCTTATTTCTAATGAAGGTACGGATCAATTATGGATTTTGAGCTGCCCTTTAAGAGGGATCAATAGCACACCTGACGACTGGACATTTAAACACCTTAACTGAGGCAACATTCACTATGGCTGAGCTTCACATACTACATCAAACCCAGAGGCTACCACTACCCCTAATTAAGGAAGCAAAACAATCAGTGCCAAAACTCATTGTGTTTACCAATTTATTTATAATTGCGGAGACAATTACATCGGCAGAACTGATGGGTGCATCTTCCTTTACTAGTCTTGAGATATCCAACAATAGCAGCAAATCATGGCTATAAAATGCCCATTCTTCAGCTATTGCAAAGCACTTATTATCAATGGGCCACCAGGTGGATTCAAACTCTATTAAAGTTTTACTACGCCATAGGAACCCTCGTTTCCTACATTTTGCTGGGGCTGTTGCAATTAACCATTTAAAGCCTCCCTTATGTGTGCAGAAGCAGCTTTATGTCAATTTATACCTTCCGTGGACGTAAGGCTTGTCATTTGTTGTTTTTATGTCAATCTGCGCCTCCAAGCCTATAAGGCTTGTCATTGGTTGCTTTTTTGCATACGTTATAGGTTTAATTAATGCTCTTGCTAGATCTTATATTTGAGGCTGATTTTCAACCATGTTATTGTAATGTAGGTACTGTTAAGTCAATACGAAATGCCTGCATCTACTTCTGTTTGTTTTTTGCCCATATTGTTTAAATTATTAACTGTTTTAAATTATGGATATCATATTTCAGTGGGTTATGGGAAAAAAACAGAACAACTTTCTGGGCCATTTATGGAAGAACATGTTCTATGTTAAGGTGTTGCCCACATGCACCTTAACTTTGGACATTAATTATTGAGTTTGAAGGCAGGTCCATGTAAGGTAACAGAATGCTCACTTAGCATACAAGATACTTGGCACTTTAGAGATGAACTAGAGACTTTTGATGATAAAATAATATGGAAATTGGAGCACAGTTCTCTGGACCAATAATAATAATTGCAACAGCTCCTGTCAAAATTTGACAAGAAGATTTTCAATAGTCACCATCTTGAATCCAAATCTACAGGGGGAAAGTGGGAAAGCGGAAGATGCTGACTCACTCAGATGCCAGAGAAAAATGCCCAACTTGATTTCTTTCCTCTGGACTTGCTCCATTTTGTCAATGTCCTTTGTCAATGTAAAACATGGTGCTGCAAATATTTTAAATATGGTCTATCTACCACAGAATAAAGAGGAACAATGGCTTATCTTGATTTCTGTTGATGGAACCTAGGATTTCATTTACTTTATTTTTTGCAACTGCATCACGCTATTGGCTCAGATTCAATTTGTGATCTCCCATGTTGCTGAGTCTTTCATATGTACTGGTGCCCGTTATAATCTCTCCCTCCCCCAGTTTGGATGACACTGTCTTTAGTAATCAATCAATTAATTATTTCATTTATTGGCCACCCATCTTACCACAGGGTAACTCTGGGCAGCTTACAACACACACCCATGCATGCACGCACACACTCTATACACTATACACATACACTGTAGTAAGGTAAAAGAGTTCCTGTGGATTTTACTCTGCTAGTCATTGTTGACTGTAAGGGGTGGTGCTCATCTCCATTTCAAGGTCATTAAGCCAGTGCTAGCCAAAGACATTTCTGTGGTCATGTCGCCAGCATGTCATAGAGTGCTGTTACCTTCAGCCCCACACACAGATCCATAAACACATACAGATATGCACACACACATACACTTGTATATGTGTTTATGGATCTATGGAAGGAACAGCACTCTATGATATATTGACAACATGACCACAGAAATGTGAGTGTGAGGGTGGAGGCAGGGGAGGAGTTGGGATCTGTTGTTGATCGATCAACCACCAACATTGCAATGCTCCTCTATTGGGGCTCAAGTTAACTGGCAGAACCAGGTCTTTAGGCTCCTATGAAAGGTCAGGAGGGTTAGGGGCAACCTCACACTGGAGGGGAAAGATGTTCCACAGAGCAGGAGTAATAGCAAAGAAGGCTCTTCTTGAACCTTGCTAGCCACAATAATTGGGCGATGGGGTGTGCAGCATGCCTCCTCTGCCGGCATGGATGGGACAGGCCAATACCAGTGGGATGAGACAGTCCTTCAAGTAGTCTAGACCCATGCCAGAAAAGGGCTTTAAAAGTGATTACCAACATCTTGAATTGTACCCAGAAGCAGAATGGCAGCCAATGCAACTTGAGGAGCAGTGGTGTTACATGGGCCATTCTTCAGGTCCCAGGAACTGCCTGTGCCGCTGCACTCTGCACCAGCTGTGGCTTCCATGTTGAATATATTACAATAGTCCAACCATGAGATGACTAGGACCTGAATGACTGAACTATATAAATCTATATTAATCAGTGATAACTACACTGGCTGATGTGGTCAAAAGCTTACCCACGTGTAGGCTAAATACAATCATTTTCCTATATTCTAGATAGTACTGATTTAGACACATTGGAATCTTTGACAAGCTTCCTCATTAATGAAAATAGGCAGGATGTTTCCACAGAACTTTTCTTAAAGTCCTCTTGTGGACAATAATATGATGAACAGTAGGAATAAATTGAGAGGCCTTGCTTTATTGAAAGGAAAATGTTGAAGGATGACTTATTCTCAATTTAAAAGATTTCAGTTGGTCTTGGTGCTCTCTGAGCTTGGTTGTTTTGTTGCAGACGTTTCATTACCAAACTAGGGAACATCATCAGTGCTAATAGGTAGTGTGAGTTGCTCTAATTTATAATATAGTGGCAGGGCAAATGTTGCCAACCTTCTGTGCAGGCTGTATACAAACAAAATTAATGCAGAAACTGGTAGGGAAGGTAAATTCCACACACACCCCACACACACATCTACACTCACATGCACCATATTCTCTTTCTCCTTTTTGCATGCTCACACCCACCAGTGCCCTCCATCCCTGGGCCTCCCTGCACTCACAGACACATGTATCCTTGCACCATTTTTCCTGCTCTCCCTTTGCTCACACACAAAACTCTCTTTTTCTTCCCTGCCTAAGCTCACACTGCACTCCAGCACCACGAACTTGCCTCCCCCATTCTCCAGTAACACCTCATACTCCTTATCTGAGATTCCTGTACTTCCTGTTAACAACTGAAGTATCTTGTGATTATGATGACAATCAGAACAGCCTGGATTTCTGTTGCTAAGCAATGTGACATCATTCTTTACAATTGCTTGACTTACTGATGGCAATGCCAATTCCATTTTCTCTCATAACTTGAGGACTTCTTGTTTATTCATGTAAGTTACTAGGAGTTAAGGTTGACTAAACTTGACTTAATTTTTATGAGAAACCTAAATATTCACATGTGGCTTGCACCTAAATATTACTTTCTGTTATATCCTCTTTATGGATATGGCTTACTGATTACTGTGAGAAACAAATTTATAGAAAAGATGGGACATATCACAGATATGTGATATGTCCCATCACACAAAAGACTGTATATCACAGAAGTGAGTGTGACAACACTGAAGAAAATACACTTGGCTACAATGTAAAATAGTGAGTATACAGCTTGTATAATAGTGTAATATGCTGTCCCCTCAAAATAACGCAACACACAGCCATTAATATCTAAACTGCTGGCAACAAAAGTGAGTACACCCTAAGTGATAATATCCAAATGGGGCCCAAAGTGCCAATATTTTGTGTGGCCACCATTATTTTCCAGCACTGCTTTAACCCTCTTGGGCACAGAATTCACCTGAGCTTCACAGGTTGTTTCACTGGAGTCCTCTTCCACTCCTCCATGATGTCGTCATGGAGCTGGTGAATGTTAGAGACCTTGCATACTTCCACCTTCCATTTCAGAATGCCCCACAATTGTTCAATAGGGTTTAAGTCTGGAGACATGCATGGCCAGTCCATCATCTTTACCCTCAGCTTCTTTCGCAAGGCAGTGGTCATTTTGGAAGTGTGTTGGGGTCGTTATCATGTTGGAATACTACCCTGTGGCCCAGTCTCCAAAGGGAGGGGATCATGCTCTGCTTCTGTATATCACAGTACATGTTGGCATTCATGGTTTCCTCAATGAACTGTAGCCCCCCCGTGCCGGCAGCCCCCATGCATTCCCAGAGCATGACATTCCCACCACCATGCTTGACTCTAGGCAAGACACACTTGTCTCTGTATTCCTCATCTGGTTGCCGTCACACTTGACACCATCTGAACCAAATAAGTTTATCTTGGTCTCATTGGACCACAGGCTATGGTTCCAGAAATCCATGTCCTTAGTCTGCAGCAAACCATTTGTAAGCCTACAAATGGTTTGCTGCAGACTAAGGAAATGGATGATTCTTGTGCATCATCTTTAGAAGACACTTCCTTCTGGGACAACAGCCCTGCAGACCAATTTGATGCAGTGTGCAGCATATAGTCTGAGCACTGATAGGCTGACCTGCCCCCCCTTCAACCTCTGCAGTAGTGCTGGTAGCATTCATACATCTATTTCCCAAAGCCAACCTCTGGATATGACGCTGAGCATGAGCACTCAACTTCTTTGGTCTATCATGGCGAGGCCTGTTCTGAATGGAACCTGGCCTGTTAAACCACTTGTATTGTCTTGGCCACTGTGCTGCAGCTCAGTTTCAGGATCTTGGCAATCTTCTTATTGCCTAGGCCATCTTTATGTAGAGCAACAATTCATTTTTTCAGATCCTCAGAGTGTTCATTGCCACGAGGTGCCATGTTGAACTTCCAGTGACCAGTATGAGAGAGTGAGAGCGATAGCACCAAATTTAACACACCTGCTCCCCCTTCACATCTGAGACTTTGAACCACTAATGAGTCACATGATACCAGGGAGGGAAAACAGCTACTTGGGCCCCATTTGGACATTATCACTTAGGGATGTACTCACTTTTGTTGCCAGCAGTTTAGACATTAATGGCTGTGTGTTGTATTATTTTGAGGGGACAGCATATTTACACTGTTATACAAGCTGCATACTCACTACTTTACATTGTAGCCAAGTGCCATTTCTTCAGCGTTGTCAAATGAAAAGATATACTTAAATATTTACAAAATGTGAGAGGGGTGTCCTGTTGGATACTGTAGATTTCAACTTCCTTATTCTAAACATGCAGCTATTTTACACCTGTCTGAGCAGGTTTAGAAATTCTTTTTGCAGGTGGCCCTCGACTTACAGCCATTTGTTTAGGAACCATTCAAAGTTAACAGCAGTGTTTCAAAAAGCGACTTATAACTGGTCACTGCATTTATGCCTGTTGCAGCATCCCTCTGGTCACGTAACTGTCATTTGCGACTTCTCAGCTGGCATCTGACAACGCAGTCAAGGGGGAAGCCAGCAAGAAAAATCAGAAGTCACAGTCTCGTGAAATCTCACTTAATTCACTTAACGCTTGTGGGAAAAAAGTTGTCAA
Source organism: Cerberus rynchops (assembly GCA_032468195.1). Taxonomy (NCBI): domain Eukaryota; kingdom Metazoa; phylum Chordata; class Lepidosauria; order Squamata; family Homalopsidae; genus Cerberus; species Cerberus rynchops. The sequence goes on along the minus strand of JANHFJ010005022.1, from coordinate 49,452 downwards.
ATCGAATGGGGTCATGTGATGCCTTGCTTAAGGATTTCATCACTTAACGACAAATGTTATAGTTCCTATTACTTGAGGGGTTGTCCCAGAGAAGAAAGAATCAACCTATTCTGCAAAGCACTTGAAGGCAAGACAAGAAACAACTGGCAGAAATTCATTAAAGAAACATCCAGTCTGAAACTGAGGACCAATTTCCTGATAATGCAGGCAATTAATCAATGGGACAGCTTTCCTCCAGAAGTTATGGCTTTTTAATCATTGGAGGCTTTTAAGAAGAGATTGGACAGCCCTTTGTCTGAGATGGTATAGGATTTCTTGCCATAAACGAGAAAACTTTCAAGGCCCCTTCCAGCCCTATTCTATGTTATATGGTCATTAAATGGAGGACTGCCTGTGTCTTGATTTTCGCAATGCCGATCCAGTTAACAAGTTTGTTTGTTGAGGGAGGGGGGAACTCTGCAATTGACTGGGCTTGTGTAACATAAAACACCATTTACAAGCCCTAACGGCTGGATTCACTTAGCATGATAAGCCAAAAATAAACAAGCCACATTATGACTTTTAATCAGACCAATATCTCAACTGGACCAGACCACAGCAAGCATTGCCGAGCGAGCAGACTAGTAACTGTTTAGCAACTGAGAAATTGAATGTTTTTAATGCGGTGTGCTCCAAATTGCAAAGACAGACGAGATACACGGTTCTTTCCCATCACAGTAAAAGTAATCAGTAAAGCATTCTTAACATCAGTAGTGCAATACAATAACAATGGATTCCCACTGGCTTCTAAGCTAAGGATTCCCAATAATACACAATTATAAACTTTGACAACTGAACAAAACCATATCTGGGCACAAACGTTAACCAACACTGCAGCGTTCAGCTTTGAACAGAAAAATCTTGACCTCTTCAATGTTCCAAAGATAATACTATAATAAACAACCACAGTTCTAAATCTGGCCAAAATGAAGTGTCTCTGTTATGTATAAAAGCAAATTCTCATCTCTTTCTTGACAGGTAATATAACCATGGCATGCATGATGGATGGGTAATATTACCATGGTGAATATCAGAGACGGGTAATATAACCATGGGGAGCATGAGAAATGGGCAATTTAATAACAATGAACCTGACTCATGAATAATATCGCCATGGTAAATATGATGGATGGGTAATATCACCCCGAGGAACATCGTGAGTGACCTGCTCAGACCAGCTTTCCCAAGATAAACCCATTTCTGAGCACTTTTCACATCACCACCCGTTTGCTTCTCATCCCATATGACGTTGAGCTTTGGCTTCCCTTTCACACATTGGTCGTGGAGTGAGTGGTGGAAAAATTCTCCATGCGAACTCGCACCAGCTTGTCTGCAGGGGCTGGCTGAAGGAGGAACTTGCAAGTGAAGACTTGGCGGCAGGCGTTGCGGAAATTCTCCGAGAGGAAAGCGTAGATGATGGGGTTGATGCAGGAGTTCCCGTAGGCCAAGCAATGGGAGATGATGCGGAAGGTGAAGGAGACATTGTTCAGGGGGAAGTGCCCAAATTCTGCCCACATTGTGATGATGTGGTGGGGGAGCCAGGAGATCAGGAAAACGGCAACAACTAGCAGGACAGTCTGGGCCGTCTGCAAGAAAGAAAAGAAAAGGGTAGCGAAGTTTTGCAGAGGCAAACTGTGTAAACTGCAGCTTGCGCACCATCGTTTTATTTCATTATTTTTACAAGGATGCCTTATGCCCTTGATGGGGAACCTATGGCACGGGTGCCACGAGTGGCACGCAGAGCCATCTTGCTGGGTACACAGGCTGTCAGCCAACTGACCTCCAGCTGAGCATGCACATGCATGCATGCACAATTGCAGAGACCCAGCTGGTCTTCCAGCCTCCGCTGTGCATGCACGTGAGTGCAGCAGGAAATCCAGCTGGTCTATTGTGAGCTCTATTGTGCGTGCACAGGCGATTGCTCATGTGTGCGTGAGTGTCTGCATGCAGCACGCATGCATTGCACATGCAAAAGCTGCATGCATGTGCAGATGGTGCAGTTGCACATGCAGCACACGTGGAGGAACCGCACACAAGTGCGGATGGCACGCACAAAGCACGTACTTTTTGGCACTTGGTAAGTAAAAGGTTTGTCACCACTGCCTTATGCCAAACTTTGTTTAACTATATGTCAAGCAATGGGCAAGAATGGTTTACCCAGATTGTTGGGGGCAATAGGCTGACTGTGTGAACTGCTTAGAGAGGGCTGTAAAAGCACTGTGAAGCGGTATATAGGTCTAAGCGCTATTGCTATGGCTATTAACCGACATTCAACTGCTGTATTTCCAACCTGACAGCTATCAAAAGAGTTTTTTTTTTTTTTAAAAATGCAGTTCTTAAACTGGGCTCAGAACAGACTGCCAACAAACATAATTTTATTTTTGCTACAGAGAGAGTTTGGAGACTAATATTGCGAGTGATCTCATCCCTCAAATGAGCTTGTATATTTTCATTTGGGAAAAATGTTTTCTCGTTTCTCGTTTAATTGTTCTTCTGCTGTTTTAATTGTATTCCTGGCAGTGCTTACAGTCCTGACGTGAAGCCATCAAGAAATCTCAGCCTCTCTGTCATTCTCCCTCC
>JANHFJ010005022.1:31553-41627 GCA_032468195.1 Cerberus rynchops | reverse complement strand
AAGTTTATTATTGTCAAATACAATGGATAAACGAAGTAGGGAAAGCCTGCAGTTTCTTGAATACTAAAAAATAACAGAAAAAAGGGGTCCCTTTGGGTCACATGACTGAGGGGAAGAAATGAAGGGAACTTGGACTGGAGCAACCTTTCCTACAGAGTTGCTCTGGGGGATGTTTTTTGAACTATTTTCTTCATAGCTCCTAGCATTAGCACTTCAAATTTGACCTCTTGTCAGCTTTTAATTCCCAAATGAAATTTAGTTATACTCTGTTCAGCTGCCAGAGTTATGATGATGATGAACAAAGAAAGTCTCAATTCCATTTATAGAATTTCTTTCTAATTTCTACTGAACTTCAAAGAATAAAAAATATATAAAGACATTATCGTTAATGTTTTTTTCCAGATGGCTGCATCTATATTGGTTCTATGGCAGTATTACTACATGTTTATTAAAAGCTGTGTGACTTTTTAACAAATTTCTATGCAATGTTAATTTAAATTGGTACAAACTGAGATTTAATAGCTAAAATATATAGATATTTTAGATTACAGGTACCTTATGAGAAGGCTGACTGAACTGGGCAGAAAAATAGACCTGCATACTGTGTGTATCATTTTCAATTCAATGAAGAGTACTATGTATAAATAAAATGTCCCCAAAAGGAAAAACAAATTACAAAAAGCATGCCTTTATGGGAAAGCTTGTCAAGTAGAATGTACCAAAGTATACAAGGTCTGGATTCCTAGATTAAGTGAGTAATCTAGTAATCTGGATTCCTAGATTAAGTTTTATAGATTCCCAAATCAAAATGAACAACTTGGAAAGTAGGTCACATTACATTTTCTGTACCTAATAATTTCCTGCTGTCCAATTTCTGTCTGTTCAGAGGGTTGGTACCATAAATCAGCGTGTGTGCTTCTGAATGCACAGTCTGTAATTCTTCTAGAGTTGCTTTTCTTCCACGGATACACTACAGGAGAAAAGGAAGCAGTGAAATTCCATTTCCCTTGATGAAAAAGCAGCATCCCAAATAGAAAAATATAAATAATATTTTAATAATATAAATGGCACTGACCAAAGAGATTACATCAAAAATGCACTGACTTCACAAGACTTCTCTATTTTAATTCTGAAATTTTGAACAATTGTCTGCAAAATTAAGAATTTTAGGATTCTTGCTGTTTCAGAGACAGAAAAACAAGAATGTTCTTGTCACAAAATTTTGTTCTAGTAACCTCATGAAGTGAGATGGACATTCTTTGACTTAGAGATGGTACTTCCTTCTGGTACTGGCAAGACCACCTCTATATGGTCTTGGAGGAGGAAATGCCCATATTGCCCAAATCAGAATGACACAGAACAAATGGCTATTAACCTCTATGCCCGCCCTTCTAGAGGTTTTCTAGAAGATAAATTACTGTATATAAAATGTACATTTTTTCCAAAATTTCCAAAACAGACATTATAGACATAACAGAGAAATTAAAGGTGGTAGAACAAGGTCAGAGACTTTAATCCCAGAATCTCTAAAGAGTCTTCTGGACAAAAGCTGTAAGAAGAAAATGCATGGTCAGCTTTTACTATAATGCATTTTGCTGAATGCATAAATGGAAGACACCTTACAGATGTCTACAATAGAAAAATCCCCTTTAAAAGCAGACAAGATTCCCACTCTCCATAAGTGAATGAATGAAAGCCATTTCCTATCATCTAATATACCAAAGAAAAACAATCTTTAACCCAAATGTAGATGAAAGACCAAGGACATGTATACCACCTGCAATGTTTTCATATAGCTGTTCTATTCAGACAAATTGGCAGAAATGTTTATGCCAATTGTATTATCTGAAATAAAGTGCACCAACGGTATAGGGGGGAAGGAAGGAGGTACAGCACTTTATTGCAACTAAGAAAAAAGGGAGCTTCTTAATCTTTATAAAATAGTATTTTATATGGTTATTATATAAAATGCACAATTCAGAATTTCACTAGTGTAACACTAGTTTTAAATGAGTGCATAGGGAGTAAATAGGGAGCTTGATAAGGAGCTGAAATAAAGAAATCTGTTTATTGGAAATGGAAGGAAGGGACAATTTGACCAGCATTCTGGTACCGAATTATTTATTAATTATAAGTCATAAACCTGGTTTGGTTACTCAGTGACAGCCAGTGCATTTGTATGTGGGTAGCCAGTTTCCCCACAGGAGTCTATTAGTTACATTCTATAAGCGGCTGCACCTTCCAGAACAAATGTTAAAAATAGCCCCATTTAAAAATAATCTAAATGTAAAGTCACCATGAAATATTATTGAGTGGCTGTCATTCTGTAGAAAACAGTGTAGTTACTACACCAGCTAAAGATGACAACAGACACTCCTAGCCATCATATGATCCTACAATTACTACTAACCTGCCTTCCATCGAGGACCTATATACTGCATAAGTCAAAAAGAGGTTGCTATAGGAATGGCTAGACACAAGAACAGCTTTTTCCCGAACGCCATCACTCTGCTAAACAAATAGTTCCCTTAACACTGTCTAACTAATTAAGTCTGCATTACTGTTGTTCTCATCGTTACATCTCCCACCTACCCCACTATGACTATAACTTGTTGCTTGTATCCTTACAATTTATACTGATTATTGTCTCCTAGTATGATTTGACTACTTATTTGTACCCCATACCTATCATTAAGTGTTGTATCTTGTGAGTCCTGACAAATGTACAGTTTTCTTTGTTGTATACTGAGAGCATACGTACTGAAGACAAATTTCTTGTGTGTCCAATAAAGAATTCTATTCTACAGTGGCAAAAACTATGTATAAATGTATGTTAAATAGCATAGGGGACACCTATGTTGTGGGACACCATAGCATAACTGCCAGGTTGTACACCATAGCCATCAAGACTAAGACTTCTAAGACTATCCTTGAAGTAGAACTGGAAACATTTTAACCAAGTGCTCTTAATCCTTATCTACCTCATAGAGATGGCCTACAAAATACCATGATTAAAATCTATTGTGAAATCAAGCAGGTTAAACAAAGTCATATACTCCTGTCTGTTCTGCAAGAGTTCATTTACACCATAGCTGATTCTGTACCCAAATCAGGTTGAGCACAGATTGAAAGGGCTGACATAAATCATGTTTCCCAAGTATATATAAAGCTACATAATTATCACCCTCTCAAGCACAAAATGAACTACCCAGTAACTGGACAATAGTTGACAAAGTCCTCTGGATCCAGGGAAGACTCCCCACAAAGCCTCCCCCAGCTGGTTCCAATGAGCCAAATTAGGGAGGGGTCAAGGGAGCATATCATAGGGTTGACAACCATAAGCATTTTATCTATATATTCAGGCCTCATAAACTGAAAGTGATTTTATCTAATTGAACCATAACAGTTCTGAATAACTCAGCAAATATTACATCAAAAGAAGTCTTAAAATTGGCATGAAACTAAGTTCTCTAATGCTTGAAGTGCATTTCCTCACTGTCAACAAATTCACTGGCTGTGACTTCTGGAAAACTGAATTTTCAAAAAGTAGAAATTTAATAATTGAATTATTGAGATATAAGACCAATTCAACCATGGAACTAGTAACTGACAGAGGTATGGATTTTCTTTTCACTGCCTGTATTCCTACGGAGGGTGAGATGAATCAATTGCCACAAGAGGCTTTAATGCATGAGTAAGAGTTGGCAATCTGTGGCCTGACACCCAGTATCATCCATGGTCCCAAAAAAATACATTCACCTAGCCTGTGCAAGGTAGAGTGCTCATTGCCTTCTCAGCAGTCATTTTATCAATGGCTTAATCAGCCATCTCAGTGTGCAAAGAGCAATTAAGTCTCCCAGAAAAGTGGCAGTATAGCTTCTGTGCCATATATTGATGATTGCCAACCCCTAGTCTAAATGGTTAGGGTTAGATAAGGATTTGAATCACAGAATAAAAAAATTAAAAATATACCTGGAATAACAGAAAACAAGTTTTCCTTTTTTCTTTGATAATTTACATATAAAACAACTACTGTCGGCAGTGATGTAGTTCAGAAATTTCTGCTGTAACATCTAGAGATTAAGCTGTCAAAGCCACTGTCCCTCCATTCCATTAGTTCATCTATTACCTCACACTTGCTACGAAGACCTGTTTCCTGAAGCCGTGACCAAATACTTTGGATTCTCCCTGCATGTTCTGGATGACTGTTTGTGTTTCCACAAACGCACTGGTGTTTCAGCATCAAGGTGTCATATACAAGGCCTGCATCAAAGGATATGAATTAATTCAGGTTACAATCTTACTCCTACTGACAAGGTGAACAAATTCCCCAATGGCTTTATCCCCAATGTTAAAGATACGTTGTTTATACATTATACAGTATATGCATATGGAAAAGTATAATTTGAAATAGCAAATTTCAAAATAAAAATGTAAACAGTTTTACTAACAGTGCTAAGTGAAAATAAAAAGTTCTAACTTTTTAGACTCCAATTTATTTTATTTCCATCAATTCCAGAATTATATAATAAAATAGCAATAGTAATACCAATGCTGTATATTGGTATTACTTCGTACTTTTATACTTTACAGCCCTTTCTAAGTAGTTTACAGAGTCAGCAGATTGCCCCCAACAATCTGGATTGTCATTTTACCAACCTTGCAAGGATGGAAAGCTGAATCAAACTCGAGTCAATTAGAATCAAACTGCCAGCAATCAGCAGAATTAGTCAGCTGCATTCTAACCAATGCACCACCACAGCTCTTACAATGTTAATACAAAATAGGGCACAACCATTATTATTGTTGAGGATATACAAAATATTATTTTAAGATAATATTTTGGGCTGGCTGAGGTATAATTGTTAAATCATGATTTAGCATGATGAAAAATGCCACTTATTTTCCACCTTCTTTTTCTTGCCAAGAGCAGAAAATATACCCAGATAGTGCTGCATTTTCTCTGAAGGAATAGGTACATCATTTGGGATATTTATTAAATTTACAAACTGCTTATTTCCCCCATAAAGTGGGGGTGAACAAATATAAGAATGTAACAGCTGTATATAAATACTAGGAGGCATAGGATTGTTGTGCCCATTTGCCTGAGGTGAAGAGTAGATAAATCTATTTTTATTTGGAGAATTACCCTGATGGCATATGAAGCAAGCATTTCTAAAACAACAAAAAGTTGTTTTCTTTAGCTCTATATTATGCAAACATTTTACATTTCTTAAATTTAAAAATTTAAGTTTTCTAAATTTGAGGAGTAAAACATTCATTTTCCAAATTTATTTCACAGGCCTATTATATTCTAGAATTTGCTTACTATTACTGTTAGTTTTAAAAAATAAGAGTTTAAAACTGAGAAAATGTCTTAATTTTTATGCAGTAATACAAGGCAAACTATACAATCTTTTTCTCCTCTTTGAGTTCTATGGTTTTATGTATCAGAACATACTAAAATCATGTGGTCCTTAGTAGGTCTTAAAAGCAGGTAAATACAACATCAGACATGACATGTTACACCATATGATCATTTATTTTACAAAAAGAAATAAAAAATAAAAAATCCATCTGTAACAAGCTAAATACACCTTTACTGCTTTCATAGGCATGGAGAGCTAATAGCAGTGAGGTGATGTTAATAAAGTACTCTTGACCAATTGATCATTAGCAAGTGTGACTACCTCTATAAAAACCAAAGTTTTAAGAATTTGCTGGTCTCCACCAGCAATGAGACTGGTGGAGACTATTGTTGCCAACTGATCTGCGAAGGATTATAAGAATAATTTTTTTTTAAAGATGGAAAGATGGACCTAGAAGTAAAGGCAGAACACCAACAAATACCCTGAATCTGCAAAGATGAAGTCAGAAAAGTTAAGGCTCAGAGTGAAGTGAGATTGCAACTAATGACAAAAATAATAAAAAAGGTTTATTTCCATCCACTAATGGGAGAAAATGACAGGCAGCAGGGAGAAAACAGTTGCTTAATTCTTTGCATCTGTCTTCACACAAAAGGAAAAAAAAATAGCCCAACTTAGCAAAAAAAGAACCATAAAAGACAAACTAGAATACAAATTAAAATAGGCAAGAAAATGGTAACAGAACACTTGTCCATCCTAGACGAGTTCAAATGAGTTCAACCTGAGCCAGTGAGGGACCACCCAGCCACCTCAGCCCCACCCCGTGTGTATGCATAGGAGGTGTTCAGCACGCAGAGGCTGATATTCTACATGAAACTCAAAACGCAGTCAGCCTGTGGGAGAAGATGGTCCCCAGGGACACCAGGCACCATGCATGCTCATTGCCCCCTATCTGCACACCCAGGGCACAGGGTGGGGGTGGCCCCTCGCTGGCACAGGGCAGCCCCACTAATCTAAGGCTGACTGCTTTCCAGCCCAGATGGCTGCCACTGGGATGTAGATCAGTATTCGGTTGCCCTGAGCCAAGCTGAGGCACCGCAGGCCGCTCCTTCGCGGTTTCTAGGGAAATCTCTGTGGGCCATATCTAACCACATTTTGGGCTGGATCTGGCCCAGCCTGGGCCTTGAGTTTGACACCCCTGATATAGAGTCTCCTATTGAGCAGGGGGTTGGACTGGAAGACCACCAAGGTTTCTTCGAGGTCTGTTATTCCATTAAAAGATCATTTCCTAATAATTTAAAATCCATCATTCTACAATGAGGAAGACTATTCACAAATGGAAAACATTCAAGACAGTTGCCAAACTTCCTATGATTGGATGTCCCACTTGTCCCAGCAAATTCTCTCCAAGGTCAGACTGTGTAATGCTCAGGGAAGCTGCAAAAATCCAAGAGTTACATCTCCACCTCCATAGGCCTCAATTAGTCTGTTAAATGTTAAAGATCATGACAGCACAATTACAAGTATAGTTTGGAAGGTTGTCAGAAAAAAAGCCTTTTCTCTCTAAAAAGAACATGGCAACATGGCTCAGGTTTGCAAAGTTACATCTGAACAAATCATAAGACTTCTGGAACACTGTCTTTTGGACAGAGAAGATCAAAATGGAGATGTCTGGCCATAATGCATGGTGTCATGTTTTGATGAAAACCAAACACAGTAGATCTGCATAAACATCTCATTCCAACTGTCAAACATGGTAGTGGAGAGATGATGATTTGGGCTTATTTTTGCAGTCATACTTTGGACATCTTGCAGTCACTGAGTCGACCATAAACTATGCAAAGTATTCTAGAGTCAAATGTGAGGTCATCTGTCTGACAGCTAAAACTTGGCCGATGCTGGATCATTCAACAGGACAATGATCCCAAGCACACCAGCAAATCTATAACAAAATAGCTAAAAAAGAAAAGAATCAAGGTGTTGCAATGGCCCAATCAAAGTCAGACCTCAACTTGATTGAAGTGCTGTGATGGGACCTCAAGAAAGCTGCGAATGGGAGGCAGAGCTGATGTTGCGGCAATACAGTGTGGATCCATGGGGCTCCATAAAAACCTGCTGAATTCTGCCTGCCAAGGGGTCACTAGGGACCCAAGTCATCCTGGAGGGGCTGACGAATATAGAGAGGACACTCTGTTGATCACAAGGAGACCACAAACTCCTTTTTTTGATTCATTAATATGATCAAGGTAATATATTATAAACAAACACTAAGGTGATGGTAAATAGAGCCATAACAGAGAACTTTAATATAAAAAAAGGCACAAGACAAGGATGTCAACTATCCCCTTTACTATTTACAGTATATTGACATCGGAAGTGTTAAATAGAAACATTAGACAAGACATAGAAATAAAAGGTATGGAAATTAAAAAAGAGAAATATAAGGTACAGGTGTTTGCAAATGATTTGATGTTCATCTTAGAAGAGCCACAAGAAACTGGACCCAAACTAATTTAAAAAAAATAGAAGAATATTTTTATTCTTCTATTTTATTCTTTTATTCAATTTTAAGTTGCAGGGCTGAAAAAAAAGAAAGTCAAAACTAAAGTATTTGTTAAAAACCTTACAGATTCACAGAAAAAAGAGTTAATGGAAAATACTGACATACAGATAGTCAAAAAAGTAAAGTACCTAGGAATTCATCTAACAGCAAGATGTGCAAAGATTAAAGAAGACAACTATAGTAAGCTGATGCAACAAATTAAATCAGATTTGGAAAAATTTGCACCTGTCATTGAAAGGAAGGATAGCTAATATAAAAATGAACATTTTGCAGAGACTATTATACTTATTTCAAACAATTCTGATAAAACTGAAAAAAAAATCCTCAAAGAACTAAACAAAATAATAATAAGATATATTTGGCAGGGGAAAAAAACAAGAATAAACCTTGAAATGTTGCAAGGTTCCAAAAAAGGAGGGGTTTTTGGGTTGCCAGACTGGGAGACCTCCATACTTACAAAAGTGAAAGAATGGATTAATTTGAGGCATAAAAATTATTAACTTTAGAGGGATATGACTTCAATTGGGCTGGCATGCTTTTCTATGGTATGGAAAAAATAAAATACATAGTTATTTTCAAAGACGTTATATTAGAAATGCATTACTATCAGTATGAGTAAAAATCAAAGAACAACACTATTTGAAAACACCAGTCTGGCTTTTGACAATGGAGGCACTGATACATCAAGATATAAAGATATTCTGAATGAAAAGGGGGAGCTTAAAACTAAACAAGAACTGAATAGTCAAGGTCATATAGTCATATAGTCAAATAGTCATGCAATCCATGGTTGCCACAAGTGTAGATACACTCTTGATTTGAGAAAGATGTTAAAATGTATGGTTTTTATAAAGAATTAACAGAATTAGTTCAGATATTAACTGGGACAGATGAAAAACTAATGAAGTGTATAGCTAGCTATTAAGCATTAAAATGGAAAGTGAGCAAGTAAAAGAGACGATGATAGTACAAGCTAAAAACTTTGGATATATAATAGTACTGCATAAATGGCAAAAATTGTGGGATAAGAACTCTAAATTAATAATGTCAACTGCGTATAAAGAAAATTTGTATAAAATGTTTTATAGATGGCACTTTTCACTGACAAGATGAAAAGGACATGTTTAAGGACATGTCCGCTAAGATGTTTAAGGACATGTCCGCTAAGTGTTGGAAATGTAATCAGGCACCTGGTTCATATTATTATATTATATGTGGTGGACATGGCAAAAAAATATTGGATGAAAATACATATTTGGTTAGAAAAAATGATAAAGCAACATATAGATTTGAAACCAGAAATATTTTTGTTGGGCATTTTATTGGAAAATAGGATAAAGGGAATATATATTTGATTTTACATATATTAACTGCACTAGAATTGTATTTGCACAGTAATGGAAAAATGAAGAGATCCCGACAGATGAAAGTGTAATTAAAAAAATATTAGAATGTATAGAAATGGGCAGACTAACAATTACAATTAAGGAAAAGGAAGAAACTGAATACGTTCTGACATGGGATTTATTTTATCAATGGTTAGCCAATAAAAACAGAAGTTAGAAACTTGAAAATACAAAAAGGACGAATGTCATAAAGGAGATTTGTTAAAATGGATAAGCAAATATTATTATTACAAGAGACCTAATATTAATGTAATGAATATTATTTTAAGCACTACCATTTCCTAAAACTATTTGTATCCGGACAACACACTGCTTAGCTGAAGTTGAACTTGTTTATGTTATAATTTAAAAATAAATTACAAAATAAATAAATGAATAAATATGAGTCAGTGGCCAAGCATCTGAATTTTCATCATGTGACCACAGCTACAACGGTCATAAGTGTGAAAAATAGTTTTAAGTCGCTTTTGTCAGCGCCGTTGTAACTTCTAAGTCACTCAATGAATTGTAAGTCTGCGCTGTAGTATACTTTTAAACACTGGAATAACGCAAGCAATAGTATACCCAGTATCGTGATATTATAAAATATTTGGACATTTCTTGGAAAATGTCCAAATATTTGTGTGTTTTGTCAAATTCATATAAGCTAGTTTGGACAAAACTCAACAGCACTTTTTTGTGCAGCTGTTGATAAAAATAAGATCGCCAACATCCGATGATGGATATGGAAGAAGGAGGA
>JANHFJ010005019.1:57959-72287 GCA_032468195.1 Cerberus rynchops | reverse complement strand
AAAAGACTCTGAAACTTACACTGTAAAAGACCCTAATAGACCCAGACCTTCATATATATATATATATATATATATATATCAAATGATTTTTAAAATAAATGTTAATTGTAACATCTTTGAAGTTTAATAAAAATATAAGAATGCTTATGCTATAACACAGTGAAAATTTTTTGACTAGTTATGACAGAAAATGTCAACATGTCTTTAGATCAGATGCTTCTATTTAAATCTGAAGGGTTGGAAGGCATAAGCTCTTCATATGAGGTAAGATGACATATTTAAATGCACCATTGTCTTTAATGCTCTGCTTACACAATCATGCCGTTTTGGCATAAAATCTGGACTGAAGGAGTAAACTTTTTAATAGAAAAGACCAGGGACCAAATAGTTAAAGCCACCAACAGTGAGATTTATTCAGGTGTGAAACAGTATGTCCAGCAAGATAACATTCTGGTTTTGAAATATAGCTGAGGATATTTGTTTTTTCAACATACAATATACTTCTTTATATATAGCTCTATAACTGTTACTTTATACATAACATCCACTGCTGAGATATGCTTTGGTTGCATGGAAGGGAATGTTTTACATTCGGCAAAAAATAATTTAATGCTACCTATTTTATTTTTATAAGATCTGTATCCGCTGTTTTAAACATACATCTCTGCTTTTTACCCTTATGATTGATTACTAATCAATGGTGTTTAAATATAAATGAAGCAAGAAACCAAGCAAAATAACAGGTTCAGATAGAACATGAAACTTGTATAACAAGTTCCTGCCTCAATGGCAGTTGTGTTTATGACAAACAATCTTTTGGTTTAATTAGAAAATATAGAATTATTTATTTATAGCAAATACTTTAAAATATATTAACTGAGAGGTTTTGTAGTACTGTTCTACCACCCTCCCCCAACCTGCAAAGTAAAACATTTAGACTTATGACAGTGTTGGAAAAAATAGACTATCAATCAGACTGACAATTCTTGAAATAGACAAGCTGTTCTGCAATAATAATGCATATATCCCACTTACATAGCACTTCTAGTTCATATCTATTCCTTTTTATATGATTGCTAAAGTATTACAGTGCCAAATTTGCAGGTTTGATTCCTAAGCATACTTAATGAAAACTAACCTCCACCGGATTTAGTTCTACTTCTAAGTTAAGACTATTTAAGAAGGATGGAGTGAGGCTGTGTAGGGAAAAACAAATTATTTTATGATTAGCATTAGCATTAGAAAGTAGACTTATATTAAAGAAACTTACCCTTTTACCTATAGGTATCATAGATGAAAAAATAGAAGTTATAATAGCACAGAATTTATTCAGATCCGGGGTTATCTGAAGTAGCCATTCATTTTCTGTTTTGTGCACAAGAAAAAGAAAAACAGTTCTTACCAATTATCTTCTTTACAGGTAAAATGTTGTTTAAAATCTGGTCTTTTAATATTTAGATTAAGTTTGCTTACCATTACTAATGATACAACTTTGATTCATTAGGTTGTTCTCTTGTACTTTTTCTTTGATGTCCTGTTGATCTAAATATTTTTTTCCTGAAGCATTTGGCTTTTTCTTAGTATTTGTGGGAGGTGTTTTTTTTCCAGAATACCGATCATTCTTCGCTTCCTTATTTGAATTCCAAGGATTTTTTTCTTTGAGACCATTGCCAGGCAATTTCCCATTACCTGCAAATAATTACATATTATATTTTTAATTTATATGACATTTTAGCTGGTTGTATTCTGCATCATTATCTTACATCTTGAAAAAACCATGGGCTTTATTGTTCCTTAGTTTTTTGGCTGAAAGCTAACAAGAAAATAATTTTTTAAAAATAAATTTTATTATTAGAATTGATGCTAAATTGCAAAAAAATTGTCACCCTGAGTCATCTCAAAGTGAGATGGGTGACAAATAAGTCTGAAAAATATACAAATATATGAAGGCAGCAATCTTCTATCCATTTATCTGAGTACTGAGGAATTTCTGATTGAATATTTATTGAATGTGCTGTAAAGTATCAGATAAGCATTTAAAAATCAACAAAGTAAACTGTAATCATACATACACTTACAGATATCTTTGAACTTGGGGTGGGGTGGCACAGAGCTAACAAGCATGGAATAGATTAGGTATTCCTTTCCATTTTTCATCTGATTCTCCATTTAACTATTTTTTCATTTCCATTATTGTAATAAAAATAATTTTTGTCAATTAAGATTGCCATGAATCTGGATTCACAAATCATGCTGTGACATGGTTTGTTTAACTATAATATACCGTATATTGGGCTTGCTCAATATGCCAAGACTCAAATCATTATTTACAAACAAAATGGCTGGATCCACACATTATGCTCAACCCAGCACAAGCATTTGGGTTCATTTTGTTTTTATTTAACAATATTTAGAGCACCATGTTTGGAACCAGATAACATGTAGATTTTTCCTCAGTAATGAACAACAAGCACATACAATCATAACATCATTCCCAAGAATCTCCCAGAATCAGAATTAATTTTTTGAGTGAAAGTACTTGGAAACTAAATCCATATAAGCAAAAGATCCCGTAGAGTCCAGGCCATTACCACTATGAAAACATTTAGAAGGTTCTAAAAATCAGGATAATTTTTTTGAATATAACGATAACTATTATTTATCAGGCTTATGAATATAAAATAATATGCCTGATAAAAAATAAAAATATAAAATAAGAATTTTCAGAATTGTGGGAATGATTCTAGAGCATTCCACTTGAATTGTTCACATTTAGAAGACTTTATCTTCTGTTCATTATGACAGGAAATATATTAGAGTCCAGATTTCCAGACTGATGCTGAAGAATTAAATGTGTTCTTTTCTAATACATATAATCAATTAAAATCCAAATGATTAAGAACTACAGTGCATTTAATAATTCAAGTCATGTATAAACATTACATCTGCTAAAATTATGCTTATATTGTGGAAATATTGCACTTTTTCTAATGATTGAAAACATCCGTTTGTTTTTTATTTTAAATCATGTTGCTTCATCTAAAATAATACTACGCTTAGGAGTAGGGTGTATTATCTTGAAGTTTTGCCAATGTAAAAGAGCAATAGTTTTTTTGTTGTATTCTGCCTAAAAAAACATAGAGGCTCTGCTTTGTTTAAAAGCAAAAAATTTCAGGAATGTTTGATTTATCTATTTTTATTACTGAAACAGTGGCCTAGTACCTGATTCTGTCTCTTGGCTTCCACAGTTGTTTCTGATGTCCCACATAAGACCTTGGACTTCTGGCAGTAAATGCATTTTGGACTTCATACACTTCTTGTGTCCAATATTTAATTTATGTTTATGTTCCACCAAAGTTGTTGCTTGTTTTCTTTTCTTGTAAATATCTTCACATGAAGAAATGGAGATGTTGTACTGAAGCTTTTCAAACTCTTGCTGTAGTTGCTGCAATTTATCTACACAAATATTTGCTTGAAGAATCTTTCTTGATTCCTCAACTAGCTTTAAATTAAATTCCTGGACTCTTAAGGAGGAACTGGCATCTTTCCAGTCTAAGCCTATATTTGCTATCAATTTACCATTTTGAATTGCATTCTGGAAAACAGACTTTCTTTCCAAAATTTGGAGTCTGTCAGTGTTTCTGTTACCATTTTCTGAGTCTGCAGTAACAGATTTTTTCCATTGCATTACTTTATTAAAATAATAAAAAGCATTCACATCCTGACATTCACATTTTGTTTGTTCATGGGCATGTTTAGCCTTATGTCTCTCTGCTTTAATATTTTTATTAATTTTATGTTTTGTGAAATCATCATTATTAGTTTTTTTATATATCTTTCCAAAATAATATGAAGTTTCATCAAAAATATTGCTTATAACACTTTGCCCTATATTAAAATTTCTCCCATTTTTCTTCCTGTGCACTATGTTTTTCTTACTGTTCTTATCTTCCTGGCCCGTTTCTAGCTTAACTTTTTCATGCCCATAAATAAATAGTTTATCTACGTAGTTCAAGTTTTTAAAACAAACTGTTTTGTTTTGTATAAATATTTCATTATCAGGATCAACAACTAAATGGCCTGCGTTTAAACTGCCTTTCGGGCACATAGGGGTAAGATCCATAATATGATTTATAGATTCAAGATGGTGGGGGATCTCATCTGAGGAGAATTTGCTAGGATTAATACTAAGATTCGATTTGGAACCTTCCCTCTGAATGTCTAAATGTTGCACAAGATGTTCACTGGCAAAAGTGTCTGCCAGACCATGCTTTTTAAGAAGTAAATTATTATAGTCAGTGACTAAACTGCGTTTAGTTTTCTTCTGAGATATTACTACCAGTCCAGATAACATTAGTGGTACTATTTCTTGCTGAAATTCAGGTTTGGTATCTCCAATATTTAAAATGCCATCTTTTTCCTTATGTTGAGTTAAAATTTTAAACTCTTCATTTTCTAAATTAGGTGTTAAATGTATTTTTGTGGTATAGTCTACCTGATTTATATGCTTTCTTTCAGGCCTTGTACCTGTTATAATGCTTTTATCCTTTTCTACATGGGAAGCTAAAATCTTTTGTTCACTTTTTAATTCATTTTTACCTTCTTTTGAATATATTAGACTTTCACACATGGGTAGTAAATACATACTTTTTTTAGAAAAAGTATGAGAATCAGGATAATGTAAGGTAGTTTGTTCTTGGGGAGCATAATTGTCAATAGTTTTTGCTACTGAAGAAACATCACAATTTTGAGCACTATCAGAATATTCTTCTATTGTTTCTGAACTGTTTACTTCATTGCTTCTTTCACCTATCTGGATTTGTGGATCCTGAAAGTATTTCTTTTCCACACTGTGTGTGACAAAATTCAAATTATGTGTGACATGTCCATAAAATTCTTTTTCACATCGAAGCAGTTCTGGACCTGCAGTGAATGGAGATAACCCTTGCTGCTTTAAGTGATTTGGATACTTTTCAATTGTTCGCATCTTTTTGCTATCTTGTTGATTGTCAATAGTTAATTGCAAACTTTGTTTTGATACATGAATTTGTACTTTTGCTCTTTTTTGAGAAAACTGATTCATACTTTCTTTAGTTATACTTTTGTTCAACGGATAGTCTTCATTATAACTTATGGAAAAAATTTTCACGGTACCAGGTAACATATTCTTCACCTCAACAGATTCATTTTCTTTATGAGAATCTATAACATTTTCTTTTATATCATTGTTGCCATATTTTTCTGAATACAAACAAACCAAAGGTTCTGAAATCTCTGTTTTCTTCATAACATCAGTGTAACGTATTACAGTTGTACTTTCATCCAAACTTTTTAGGTTTAAATGTTTAATTTTGTTTATGAATTGTTTTCTAGATAAGAAAACTCTCTTCACAGATTTATACTGTTTTGTTGATCTTTGCAAACTAGGTTGTAATTCTGAGGTTTTGTGTGGTTTGTCAAAGTTTTCATCACATGTTTTTTGATCCTGGAATAAAGGTTCTATTATACATTCTGAAAAATATTTTTCAGATGAAGGAAAAAATGTTTCTGATAATAACCTAGTATCTTTTGTTACATTTGCACTGCCTGCATTGTTTTGCATTGTTGATAAAAGTAAAAATATATCTTTGTTAAAAATATCTTCCTTCAGATTTGCTTCCTTTGCTGTTTTCTGATTTAACATATTTTTCTTTTCTATTTCTTTGTTTTTGTGCAGTGATTCAACATTATTTTTCAATTGGCTTTTAACCTTGGTTCTTTTAATTTCTTGCAAAGTATTTATGGTTTTGTCTGGAAAGTTCTGAAAATTAAAGAGATCTTTATAGTGCCTAAAAGAAGAAATGCACTGGAGCTCTTCAGTTTCACTGTACTGTACTTCAGAATGTATGACTGAATCTGGAGAAAAACAAATAGAAAATGGAGTCTGAGCTAACTTCCTTGCATCCAGTCCTTGCTTTTCTTTTTCGTTATGAACATAACTTGCTTTAATATCTGCAGCATCATTGGAATTGTTTTCATTAAAATCTTGATTACAATACTCTTCATTAGTATTTTTGGCTTTTTGCGCTCTATTTCTCTCTTTTATTCCTCCCTTTTCTGTTATAAGTCTTCTTTCTAATAAAATTTCTTTTCTTCCCCCTGTTATAGCTGATTTCCCACTGTCTAAAACAGCCATAGATATTTCATTGTCATCTGGAATATCCTTGCACTGTAAAAAAAATTCCTTAAGGGTTCATCTAGCTCTTTGAAAAACATTTTTTTCATGCATTCCAGACTAATTTTAATTTTTTCTTGTATACTTTTAGATAGTCTTTCTACAGATGTTTCTGACACCTGCAAAAGTGAAAATTCTACTTGTTCTATTTTATCTGGTCCAACTATTTTCCCAGCATTCTTTTTTTGTTTGTTTGTTTCATAACTTGCTGTTCTGGTAGTGAATTAGCAACATTTTCTACTCTAGATAAGACTGTGTCTTGAATTCTAGAATGTGAATAATCATATTTTCTGGATTAAAGTGTTTTTGTATTTCCAAACTCTTCCTTTTCTGATCCTGACCATTTTTATAATCATTTATTTGTATACATTGATAGGAAAGACAGTATTTTATTAATTTACCATTTTCAATGGTTTCTATATCTTTTTTCACTAGCTTTTGCTGGTAAAGAAGACAAGATAAAGATTCCCTGAGAAGTATCAGTATTCTGTTTTCTAATTCCTTTTCAATATGATTTAGTAGTAACTGCTTTTTATTTTCTTTATCAGTAGAAAATTCTGCTTCACTATTTTTAGGTTGTCAGTTATTAGATTTTAGATCTATCTCCAAAGGGTCTATTTTCTTTAGCTCTAACATACTGAAAATATACTACATTTGTAAAATAGGTAACGGAGTAGAAAAACGAGCTTTTCAGAGTCTTTTTTTATTTTCTTCTCCTGCAATTTGAGCATCTAATGGAACAAAATTATCTATACCGTGAGAAGATGGAAGCTGATGTGTAACTGAGCTCTGAATAGCTGGAGACTCATGTTCTAGCTGATTAACTAGCTGATATAGCCTTATTAACTTCAATTATATTATTATATATGCTTTCATACAAACCTGACTGGCTTTTTATTCTTTCTGACTCCGGAGTGTTTTCAATGATTTGGTTCCCTGATACTGAATCTTGTTCTGTACTGGAAGATTTTAGATTTTCAGTAAATTCCTTGGAAAAAGAAGCAGCATCTGTATTCATGAAGTCAGGATGTTTATTTCCTAAAGAAACTTCAGTATCTGTAATATCTGAGCTGGTAATTTCTTCATTATATCTTTCTTTTTCTTCATCTACTACTGATTCAGCTGTTTGCTCTATGTTCTTTTTAACACATTTGCTTTGTTCTTCATAGAGCATTTGCTCTATTGCTGCTTTTCTCAAACCATCCTCCACTGAGACCGATTGTATATTAGGAGGCAGAAGGTCTTTATTTTGATGTACTTCTCCATTTGCAAGCTGTTCTTCGTTTTTTTGAGCATACCCAAAAGTTAAAATATCATTTAACTTCAGATCAAACCAATTTGATTCGGACAGTTCATTATCACTATGCTTCTCTATTCTTGCTTCAGAAGCTGCAGTTCTGTCATGGTGGCCACTACTAGAAGCAGTGTTTGAACTGCTATGGAGATCTGGATCACCATCTTTGTATAGCAGATCAAGTCCTGATTTTTCATTTCCAAAATGAAGCAAATCTGTCCAAGTACTCTGAAACCAGCTATGTGACTCCATTTTAGTCTCTTTGGGTTGTTTTTTAAAATCAGCATTGTCAGCTATTGCTATTTTTCTACGTCTAAATATAATTTGTTCTGAAATCTCTGAGGATTTTCCAAAAGACTCCTTATTTTCTTCCCTTCCCAAACCAAGCCAACCTGCGATACCAGAAACAGTCCAAGTTGACTGAGCTGGGACTGGATTCAGAGCCTGGCTGATTGGGTCTTCCTCCTGGATAGACTCCTCCTCTTGATCAATCTTGCTGTGACTGCTATATTCTTTTGGGATATAACTATCTGGGAGCTTCATGATTTCATCTTCGGGCATGTTAACGTCTGAGTCTTTACCATCAGTGTAAAGAGATACATGCTCATTTTCTTCAGTGTGACGATTAAATATGCTGTCTTCATTTTCAAAAACATATTCCTCCCCATCAAGACAAAGAAAATCAGTTTCCTAAAAATTAAAATACATATAAAATGAATACATTATTTTTTTGACTTATTTAAAACATCTATTGTTTACCTAGCTTTCCATACCCATTAAAAAGCATTTGAAAACCCTTTGAGAAGGCCCCTTTGTACATTATCAACTCTCTATATATAATATAAATATTAATATATTTATATGGCAGTAGTTAAGAGTTTCCAGGAATATTGTCCTATAACTATCTATCATTATTAATAAAGCATAAAAAAGTGATGTGGAAGGAGTTCTGTTACTGCAATGAGTAACCTGAGCCTGAACTCTTAAACGTTTTCCAGTCTTTTTGAAATGGTTTAATGCTGTTCTAGAATGTTGTTGCTTTCCAGAAAGAATAGTGCTATTCCGGAACAACACAAAACCCTGCTATTAGCTGATGGGTTCCCTTTGATCACACTCATCCAAAATTTGAACAAGTTTTGACAGATAAATTTAATCATCTAATCATCTGTTAGGATGTGCCTTCTCCTCCCCCCATCCCTTATTAAGGCAGCTGGTGATGTTTGATGGAAGGGGAAACAAAACTAGCACTATCCAAAATCATTTTCCTGCACTTCCTGCATGCATTTTGTGAGAACAGCGTGAGCGTTATTAAATACTGAATAAGC
The DNA here is from genome assembly GCA_032468195.1 of Cerberus rynchops. Lineage (NCBI taxonomy): Eukaryota > Metazoa > Chordata > Lepidosauria > Squamata > Homalopsidae > Cerberus > Cerberus rynchops. The sequence goes on along the minus strand of JANHFJ010005019.1, from coordinate 63,454 downwards.
CAGCTTCCTAGAGTTATGGGTGATCCATGACTAGAGATTTTCAAGTAAAGGTTGGACAACCTCAGCATCAGCTGAGGATTCCTGCCCTGGGCAGTGAGTCCCTTCCAACTCTATGAGTCTGTAAAATCAATTGTCCATTTCAATGAGCTAAACCAAGGGTGTCAAAGTTGATTTCATTGAAGGCATCTTCAGGGTTGTGTTTGATCTCAGGGGGCCAGGGTGAGCATAGCCAGCTTGCGTCATTCGTGTTGGGGGTGCCTATGGTGGCCCAAGCACTTTGCCAGTGAAAACGGGCTCCCAAGCTGCATTTTTGGTCATGACAGCTTCTGCAACTCTCTGCCAGAGAAAATGGACTCCCGAGCTCTGTTTTTACTGGCAGAGGCACTATGGACTGGTACTTTATTGTTTCCAGGGTGGCCCCGTGGGCCAGATCGAAGCACCCCATAGGCCAGATTTGGCCCATGGGCCTTGAGTTTGACACCTCTGAGCTAAAGCAACTTATCGTAACAGTGGAAGAGTACATTTTTTCTTTCGATTCTTCAGTTCCATTCATTTTTAAATTCAAAAAGTGAAAAAGGTTAGCCACTAATACAGGGTAGGGTGGGTGTTTAGAGTATAATTGTATACTGAGTATACAATTATATACTACAAGTACAATGAGTATAATTGCACTTCCAGTATCATGCGAAACAAACTCTATTGGCATATGGAACTTTAGGTGCTCTCCATATTGTTTCTATTTGCTTGTTTTAAAACAAACTAAAATAAAAACATGTTGAAAAATGTTGCCAATACAGTGGTAGCTTGTTCAACTGCTTTAAAACTCCTCAAATTTGGTACTTAACACATTTAGATGTGAAAATTTTTGCCCTAATAGTCCTCATTTGTTTGGTACTCAACACACCCAGCTAGAACTTGTCAATGTCAGCTGCCTTGTGACTCACTACATTGTTTTTTATGAGAAAAGTTTGTTTGATATTCATTGTTTTTGGTACTCATTGTACCTCCTGTAACCAATTAACAATGGGTACTGAGGTACCCGTATATGCAGAACAAATCAAGTGTTATGTGTTATGTGGAAAGAACTGAAGAGGGTCAATGAGTATAATTGCACTCAAAGTTGCTCTCCTCACTCCACACACACATATGCATACATACATACACACACACACACACAAAATATACTGGAATAATTTGCAGATCTAATTGTGAACTTTCTGTCAAATGGATGGTCTGGTTTTGAGAAAAATCCAGGACTCCTTGGAGATAAACTATTATTTATACTGCAACTGCCAGCAGTAACTTATGCAGATTTCATAGCAAGAATTTGGAAGTGATTTACCCTTGCCTTCTTCCTAGGCTGAGAGATTGGTCCAAGGTCACCCAGTTGGATTTGTTTTCCAAACTTTTTTGTCCCTGAAGCAGTTCTGGAATTTATAAACTCTTGTTTTCTGTTTTTATGCCAACTAAAACCCCAAACTGACTATCTGATCCTGCACATTATTATGTTTTAAGAATGTTTTAAGTAGATCATAATCAGGAAAGCAACATCCAGCATAATTTTATGAACACAGAAAATTAACCAATTTACATTAGGCCCATCTCACTGTAGGGCTACTCTAGGCAGTTTATAATAATAAAAACAAAGACATGAAGTGTAAATAAAACAGAAGTAAAATAATTGAACAGTAAAAGAAACAATGAAAGAAAAAATAATAATAATACATCAATGCGCAACAAAAAAGCAGAGAACTAGAATGGGAGGTTGAATCAGCCATAATCCAGCAGCCACCTCTAGCATGGAACTCCCCCATTGTGTCTCCAGGCCAACAGGCATAGCCAGGTCTTCAGGCTCCTATGGAAGGATAGGAGGTCGGGGTCAGATCTTTCCCTGGAGGGTAGGATGTTCCAAAGGGTGGATATTGTGGCAGAGAATGCTCTTCTGGATCCCAGTAGTTAGGGTTCTTTGACTTATGGGGTCCACAATAGGTTCTCTCTCCTAGTGGCATGAGACTGTTCAGGTAGCCTGGACCTATGCTATTAAAGACTTTAAAGGTGCTAACGAATGCTTTGAGCTGCACCCAGAAGCAGACCAATAGCCAGTACAGTTCACAGAGCTCTCACTGCTTCACTTTGTATCAGCTAAAGCTTCTGAATGGATTTCAAGGGTAACCCCATATAGAGTGCATTGCAGTAGTCCAGATGAGAGATGAATAGGGCTTGAGAAACTAAGCACAGGAAAGGCTACAACTGGTACACCAGTTGGAGCCATGCAAAAGCTCTCCTAGTCGCACCCATCACTTCCTCTTTGAGCAGGAGACATGAATCCAGGAGAAGCAAAGTGGATCTGAACAGGTTAGCATCACCCTGCCCAGAACTAAGGATGACAAAAACTTGAATCCTGAGGTTCCATGCACCCAAAGTTACTCTGTCTTGCCAGGGTTCAGCTGAAATCTATTGTCCCCTATCCAGGTCCCTATAACCTCCAGGCATCATGAGGGTAGAGACAGAATTACTCAGGTCATCAGATATAGATCTAGTGTATGTGTCTTCAACATATTGATAGCTCAACCTGTGGCAACAGATGATCTCACCCAATGGCTTCCTGTAGATGTTAAACAGCAGAACAGAAAGTATCGAGCCCTGCAGTAAGCAGTTGGGGGCTGGATCTCTCGTTGCCTATTAACACTGATTGGGACCAACCTTGAAGAAAAGAGTTGAAGCAGCCCTAAACTATGCTGCCTTGCCCCAATTTACATAGCTGACCCAAAAGGATACTATGATTGATGATATTGAAGAACGCTGAGAGGTCAAGGAGACAAAAAATGGTTGCAACTATCCCCATCCCACTCTTGCCAGCGATCATCCATAAGCGTGACCAAAGTGTCTCTGTCCCATAGCCAAGCCTGAATCCTGCCTGAAAGGGGTGCAGGAAATCCATTTCATCTAGGTCCCCCTGGAACTGTCAAACAATCACTTTTTCTATCATTTTCCCTAAAGTGGAAAGATGGAAGACTGGATACAAGTTGTCCAGGCAGGTTGGGTCAAATGATGGTTTTTCCTCTTCAGTCAATGTGGCCCAGGCAAGCCAAAAGGTTGGGACACCTATGATTTATATGAACAAATCAATACACCAAATTATCTCTTGAGTTTCCTTTGAAATAATACCACTACAGAATTTAAAATGTTCATGAAGCATTGTAACTTACCTTTGTGGGTACTTCTATTTCTTCTGTAATAAATACTTCTTCTGTCTGGACAGCATCAATTGGGAAGTAACCAAATTCTTTGCCTTTCTATAGTAAAAGGGGAAATAGCATTTATGGACACACTGTGATTTCTACTTAAAATATTAATGAAACAAAAATTGTAAGAACCTCTATAATTTTTTCTCTTATGTTTGGGAAATATTTTTTCTTGAGAAAATTTGCTTCTTCCTGTTTTTTTAATAGTAGAGAAATGTTTGTTTTTAATTTATACGTCATAGGACAGTGGTAGCAAACCTTTTACTTACTGAGTGCCGAAAAGTACGCGCTTTGAGTGTGCTATCCATACTTGTGTGCAGCTATTCCACATGCGTTGCATGTGCAATCGCACCATCTGCACATCCATGTAGCTTTTGCATGTGCAATGCAGACGTGCTGTGCGCAGGCACTCACGCACACATGAGCAATCGTGTGTGCATGAGAGTTCCGAAGACCAGCTGGATTTCCTGCTGCATTCGCGCACATGCACAGCGGAGGCCCAGAGACCAGCTGGGTCTCTGCAATGTGCATGCTCAGTGGGCGATAAGTTGGCTGACAGCTTGTGTGCCCAGCAAGATGGCTCTGTGTGCCATCTGTGGCACTGGTGCCATAGGTTCGCCATCGCGGCCATAGGACATTATCAATAGTGGTCTTGCTATTTTATCATCAGTATTTTTTCTTAAGATTATGTCAGTTTCAGTTTAGAAGGAAATAGTTTTAGCATACCACCAAAACTGATAACAATTCTGTTTAAATTAAGAGAAATAGGGATGTGAACTATGGGCTAAAAAAGGAACCAGAATTGTATAGGTCAGTGGTTCTTAACCTGTGATCTGCAGACCCCTGGGCAGCTGCGATGTTGTCACAGGGTGACTCTATGAAGGCTTTAAGAAACGTTATGATTTAAATCTTGAGTTAAGTCTTGGGGATCTCTGGCCACAAAAGGTATTTAAAAGGGGGTCCATAGTAAAGAATAGTGAGGATCTATACTAAAATCTCTAAAGTTTTTATCAGAAACAATGGCAATAATAATTGAAAGCATTCAAAAAGATACTAATCAGCATACTGATATCAAATGATACTATCAAAAAGTATCACTATTAACAGTGGTAAATCAGATTTTATCATCTGTGCAGTACAATAGCATTTTAATCCACCAGATCAAGAGACAAAATAAGAGACTGCTAAGCTTATTGATCTAATATTTAGCAATTAGATTGCTTATATCTGTTTGTTGAACCATTATGTTGCTTTAGGTTATAATTGCTGGAGCAAGATGGAAGTAACTTCCCAGTACATTTGGATGATACTAGTTTTAGCATAGTTTGTTAGTCCATGTTAATTAACCTCTGTGGTTTAGAGGCCACTTGTAAGCAACAATAGAGGCATCATCAGAGGAGGAACAATTTATGAAAAAACATAAGCTTCTCATTTATACATGCACAATAATGTTACATAAACATTAAAAAAAGGGATAGAGTTTGGGTGGTACAATGTTGCCTTCCTCATTTTGAGAAAAGTATCAGATGTTGTGAACTTCAGATAACAGCTAAATCAGACCCTTTGTTGCTTTCAATAAGCCAAAGGATGCTCAGCTGCAGTTGTGCGCATAGGCAAAAGGAATGTTCAATGATCTTAAAATTCCAAATGTATCCTTCTGCTGAAAAGATTGGACATCTCTGACAGAGAGATACTTCTATGCTGATTCTATTATAGACAGAGAGATACTTCTATGCTGCTTCTATTATAGTCAATTATACTGTTAGGTACTGTATATACATAACAGTTAAAATAATTCTGCCTCTGACTATGTGGAAAGATCTCAGAAACCTAAATTTTCAGAGAAGCAATTTTACTTAGAAGAAATCCACTATAATCAGTAGAATTAACTGCTACTAAAGGTGTAGGATTGAAGTTTAATTTAAATGAAAACTTAATATCTTCCTGGAAAAAAAATCAAACTAATATAGGAAGTTAGCACCCACCCATCTCCTAGAATGAAATATTCTAGGAAATATTAAAAAGAGAAAATATTATATTTTCCCTAAATTTATTTTCTCTAAAGACACAAACTCAGAAGAGCCTCAGCTCCCTGCCCCCTCCCCAATATTTTGGTGCCAATTTATAAGACAAAAGTCTGGGCCAGCTTATCTAGAAAACAAAAGACCTTCACCCTCAGGACATAATAGGATTAGCCCTCTATCCATCTAGCAGAACTCACCACATGGCACCTGGAAAGATTGCATCACC
>JANHFJ010005019.1:0-10617 GCA_032468195.1 Cerberus rynchops | reverse complement strand
CCTGAAAAAGTACCTTCAGGACGTTAGGGGGAATAACAATTTACTTCTGTTATAATTTGAGTAATTGGCCCAAATAACTTCTAGGCTCCATCTAGGTAAAAAAAAAGGCCATTGTCCCTGGCTCAATTCCACTCAGGGGTGTTAATTTCCCCCACAGTGATATTTTTCCAAGCAGAAGTATTTCTGGAAAATTGGTGAAAAAAAACCTGATAGATGCCTCTCATTTGACATTTCCCTTTCAAAACAGCTGTAGCCAAGGATGGGCTGAGGAACCCTGGCAGTGGCTTGCTTGAGCTAAGAGCAGGATAGCTGTCCCAGTCTGTCCTTCCTTCCTTCCTTCCTCCCTCCCTCCCATCTTATTCATTCATTCATTCACTCACTCACTCATTCCCCTTTATTTTTACAAATAACTCAAGTTGGCAAACATATCTTATAAAGCTGCTTCTTACTGTTTCCCCACAACAACCCTGTGAGGTGGGTTGGGCTGATAGAGTGTGACTGGATCAAGGTCACCTAGCTGGCTTTAGCCTAGTGGCTTAACCACTAGACCAAACTGGCTGTGTCTCATGTTCTTTATCATTTATATGTTTTTCTCACTTCTTGGCTTGGTTGAAACCTAAACCAAGGCTTTGAAACCTGGGCTTTCCAAGGATACCTGCTTTACCTGTTCCTACAGTACTAGAGGTATATGATGGTGTAGTTGACAAACCAGGAGCGATGACGTTAGCCAGTGGAACAAGACCTGCATTGTTGTAAGCACCTGGTAAGAAAACAGAAGACACAAAAATTGCAGAAATAATAAACTAGCATACATTCCTATTGGGTTGCTCTGTTCATTGTCTCACCTTAAATAGCACATGTGAGAATCACAGTTCCTCCACAAGGCTTTAAAAATATTGGAACATTATTTACTTATGTAAAATTATTCAACAATGTTATACATTACCTGTATGCTATTTACAAAAAAAGTAAAAATAGCTTAACTACTGGGTGTATATAAGTACATAAAACAATATTGTTGATTTGGCCTGGAAAAAAAATTAAATGTTCATCTGGTATCCACTAAATGGAAAAATATGCTGGGCAAGAATTATCACATTGTTGGCTCTCCTTTTTATTGCTATTTATGGAAGGAACAGACAATGCAGTAGCATCAATTCCTAGCAAACGAGATATTTTGCTTAATGTCAATAAAATTCTCTAGGCAGAAATATTTTCAGTTCTGAGCACCACTCATTATTACAGGCTATTAACTTATCAGAAAAGATTAGAGATGAATATAAAAGAAATATCAAGAAGGAAGCAACCTTAGAGAAATAAATAACACATATGAGGCTATCAGCTACCGTATCTATGAAAAGTATCAATTATCATTAGGTACACAATTAGAATCATCGTCAAATAACAGGACCAAAGCTTACTTGGTGCAATTGTTGCATGTGGTCGACAAGGAGGAATCGGGTAAGGAATGGGCTTGTGAGGATTGTATGTTGCTGGAGCCTAAACAAGAAGGTCAAAGATTACATGCAAAGCTATCATGAAAATAGGCTACCCAATATAGTGTGCAATACACTTGTGTGTCAACTGACACATTTGGCTTTGACAAAGATTTTTCTTTCCTGTACTCCTTTCACAAGGCACACCTGGGGACTGAGACTTAAGGAGACGCTGGGGGAGGGGCACTTAATGGATCGATGAGTGCCGATGTTTGAACTTTCCTGGATTCCTTCTTGATTCCTGGATTACTTGCTTTGCTCTTTTGCTTCCTGGACCCTTTGATTTGCTCTGCTGGATTTCTTCTCTGCAGTCATGGTACAGCACAGCATTGGGCTGGATTATTTGCAGCCAGAGTCTGCTTGAGGTATATGTGTGTGTGAGTGTTATCATTTTATTCTGGGACCTGCCAAAAAGTGGGAGCATTTGGGGGAATTTGGAGCAATAAAGAGGCAATTTGAACTGCCAGCTGCCTATATTACCCCAGGTCATCACAGTTTACTATGCTGTAACAAAGCCTAACAATAGCCACTGCCAGCCTAAGTAGACTTCCCTAACTTATAGTTGTGTTGGACTGCAATTCTGCATGCATAATGTTGGGCACAAATTATAAAAAAATATAATCCTAAATAACCGAAAGATACCAAATTGGGAAAGTCTGTTCTTAATAATCAAACTTCTGCTTTCCTGCATTCAGAACGTACTTGAAATACTTTGTTCATTCTTTTTATGAAAGTTGTTCTTTAATAGCTAATTTTATAGACATCTGAACAAGATTTTTTACAGTACAAAATCTTAGATTTATATATTAGCTGCTCTCTGTAACTAATGGGTTGTATTCGTCATATTTGTATTCTTAACTAATTCTTTTTCCTACTAAATTTATCTAGTTTTCAAAAGCAAAGTCAATGGTACCTTTGGATCATGGCATTAATGTGACTTACTGGTTTTGATGGTCCAAGAATGCGAGCTGCTATTCCCTTGCCTTCATTAGAATAGTCCTCATTTTCCTTCTTAACAGGGGAACCCTATAAATTACAGATTTTCCATTAGTGAATATATAACACTATGCTAGAACTAAAAAGATAGATCTGATTCAAGAAGTACTGTACAATAAGTCATGATTTTCTTATGGCTTATGATTATTTCATGGCTTATGAAATGAATTAGTTGATTAATGGATAAATAAAAATAGGTTTACAAACCACAATATTTAAGTTCACACCATAAACTAAACTAAACTAAACTAAACTAAACTAAACTAAACTAAACTAAACTAAACTAAACTAAACTAAACTAAACTAAACGCTTGGTACAATAAGTGAACAAAACCATAGTACTCACAGGAAGTATTCATGGAAAAAAAAATGTTTGTGTATGTGTGTATGTATGTACGTATATCTCTGAAACCTGAGTGTAATATATTTTCAATTTATCAGATAAAGGAAAATATGTATGATGACGAACAGCATGACAAGACAGCTTCCTCTACATTTAATCAGTATAGATACAATTCTATGAGATAAGCTAGAAGTTAAATAACATGCCTTCTTTGAGATAACCTGAACAGAATAAACCTTCACAGAGAGAGGATACGGAGTTCCACAAAACATGATCGATATATTAAAAGACATACAGTAGAAAATTCAGACAAATGGAAAGTTCAGTAAGACCATACATACAGGAAAAATTCCATTGATCCGGCTAGGCTTCCCTTTTGGATAAGGGTTCCCAGGAATCATGCCACAGGAAGATATCATAGCATGAGGTGCTTTGCATCCTGCTTTGGAAGCCTATATATCAAAACATATATATCATATATATCAAATATATATCAAAACAAAACACAACACAACAAAACCACATACACAGAAGTGTAGAAAGAGTATTTTACTAGTTCAAGACTACCCAGCATGTTCTATAAAACACATGAAAGGGAGCATTAATGTAACATCCCTATTTCCAGATTGCAGATGAAGTATGTTTACTGTAACAAGATCAAAACAAGCATAGCCTCTATGGAGGAGCCAGGCATATCTTTCATTTACATGCTCTTCTTTCTTTTTTCAAAGGCCTTCAACTTACACTACAGCAGTACAAGGAAAAGAGGGCAGCGGTGGGTGAAGCCCAGCATGACTTTTCTTGTCTTTTATCCAGAGACTAGGAACACCATTTCAGAATCCTAGGCAAGTTTATATTTTGCATAAAAATCCTCTCTGGAAATGACATTTCCGAGCTGCATCTTATATACCTGTTGATATCAACTGTTTTTTGCCCTACCTGAAAGTAGTTCTCAAATTTGTGGCAGGGCAAAGCAGTGTCAATATCAATTAGGCAAGTTCACATGAAAGATCTTCTCATTGTTGAAGAAAAATAAGGAAACTATATTGTGAAAGTATCTCAATGACTACTTTATAGTACAAACCGTATTTTTTAAAAAAAATATTGTATTCTTTTCTTTCCAACTTATGAAACGGGCTGCCTGGCCCCCTCATTTGAGTGGGATGGCCTGTTTCTTCTATTCCTTGTTTTGCATAATCAGATTTTCTACCATTTATTTTTTCATTCACTGTGTGAAAAATAACATTCACATCTTACAAATGCTGTCTGAACTCTCAAACATTGGAAACAATTGCTTCAGTCTCAAGAGTGTGTGCTCAGCTGGACTATCTGAGTGAGCAGTAAGATGCTTCCGGGTTCTCTCGGTCAATTTTACTTCAAATACATTTAGTTTTTAAACTATGCTCTATTATGGAGCCTCCCAACTGATTTTTCTTCTTTGGCTCTTTAAATAGGATTCTTCCTATTTACTGAGTGAAAGTGACTCACACATTTTGGTGTCTTAAGAATTAACTCAAGCCAATTGTATCCCTCAGCAATCTTTCAAAATGCCTCTTAATTTTAATCCCTTTAATCTCTAGCAGGCATCCCCCAATTTCTTTTGGCCATATAGTCTTGGTAACTCCCACTTATAAGAATGCAATTCCCAGAATTCATAATTAGCAAGGAGGCTGAAATTTCCTCATGGCTAGTGGAGTGTAGAAGAACTATTTACAAACATTTTGCACAGTCCCATTGTGGATATAATGACTAATTTATATTTGTTAAAAATTAAGTTAACAATTTTGAAAAGCTCAGAAAATTATTTTTGTTTTCTAAACAATTGGAACATTCCCACACTATTAACATTCTTCCCAAGTACATCTGCTATGTTTCTTCTGAGAACACGAGCTCATGGATCTTTTTCTTTAGCTAGTTTTATAAAAACTCTAAATCATACATGTTGCTTGCCTTAATACCTGCTCAAGAATTCTTCTGCATCTCTTCTTCTCAGACATATTAACTCTGAAGAGGTCTTCAATAAGACGGTAATTCTGAGCATCAATTATATTGCTACAAAAAAAAAACCAGTTTTAAAAACTCTTTATAATCCACAATCCATTTTGTAATTTTATATTGCTTCACTATATTTTTCAAAAAGGAAATAAGGAAAAAGGTAATATGAACGGAAAGGTGCTGTATTTTTATCTGAATATTTGTTTGTGTACAAAAGCTAGTTGTACAGAGCAAAAAAAAGTGCCTTAGTCAACCAAGTTTTTATCCAACTAAATATCTATTAGACTTAAGACTTAGACTTAAGCTAGTACAGGTAGACCTAGACTTACAATAGTTCATTTAGTGACTGGTCAAAGTTACAATGGCACCAAAAAATGTGATTTATGACCATTTTTCACAGTTACAACCTTTGCAGCATCCCCATGATCATGTGATCAAAATTCAGGCACTTTTCAACTGGTTTTGCTATGTCCCAGGGTCATACGGTCCCCTTCTGGCAAGCGAGTTAATGGTGAAGCCGGATTCTCTTAACAACTGGGTTACTAACATATCAACTGCAATGACTCACTTAACAACTGAGGCAAGAAAGGTCGTAAAATGGGGCAAAACTCACTTAACAGATGTCTCATTTAACAAGAGAAATTCTGGGCTCAATTGTGGTTGTAAGTCGAAGTCTACTTGTATTAAGAAGAATACACATCATCCACAGTGAATACTTACGAAGCCAACAATTCTAGTGCAATAAGTTTGTCTTTGCTAAAAGTGAAGCAGTTGAGGATATTAACCACTTTTGCTGCAGAAACAGCTACCATTTTCTAGAAACAGAAAAAAAGCAGCCTCAGTCCATGTTACATTCACATTTTAGGCTCAAAGTACAACTTTTTAATATTGTAAACTGCCCAGAATTACCTTGAGGTAAGATGGGTGGTCAATAAATTTAATAAATATATTTCTCCTTCTAGCAATAGAAATTTGGATCAGAGAATGTATTAATGATACATTAGGTATGAAAACATGTTAAGCTATAAACTAAATGAATTCAGGAAAGGCAAATTAAAAAAATCTTCAGCTGGATAAAATTTACTATGACATTAATTGTAAGAAGTAATTGATTCTTCAGAAACTTACATGCTGTAATGCCTTCATCGCTTTTAATTGTGGTTCAGCCCAAGAGAAGTACCTCAACAGCTCAACAATCTGCAATAAAAGCCATTCTATCATACACCGTGTACTTATGCAAGATAATTTATTTGAAACTACTGTCTTCTCTTGAAGTAAAAGCATTTTCTCTCATCTTCAGGGCTTCTAAATGAATCTTTAACAGGAAATAACAAATTCAGTATGATCTGAGCATTTACTATGTTTATGACACAAAACATTTTAAATAATTAGAATGTAAAATTTTCCTCACATTTAATTGATAAGTAAATAATTTATTTCTATAACTTGAAATTTGAATGCTGGTGTTACAGGTATTCCTTGAATTTTGACTGCACTTTGGGAGTGGGATTGCCGTCGCGAAGTTATAAAGTGTGACATCATGTGACTGCACCTCTTAGTGACACTCCCAGTTGTTGTAAGTGCAAGACATACTGGCCATTAAGTGGGAAGCAGAGGGAATCCCAGGTAAGAAGTACAGGATTGCAAGGGCGAAGGGGGTGGAAGCCACATGCAAATTAGGATGGTATCACATTGTGGAAAAGCAGAGGGAGGGAGGGAAAAGAGGGTGAAGGGTATGTGCGCGCATGTGTGTGTGAGGGGAGGCTGGGGAGAGGGCCTGGGGTGCATGCAGATAATTTAAGAGACAATGGAGAAACAAGGCATGAGATGTGCACATGAGAATGCTGGTAAACCCCAGGAAGGAAGACACTGGTGGGTGCATTTGTGCAAGTATAGGGAGACTGGGGAGGAAACAGGACTTGTCCAAGCAACTTGTGATATTTCCCGCTAGCTTCCCCATTGGCTTTGCTTGTAGGAAGCTGGCAGAATAGGTCAGCCACAGAGATTATGAGTGTAGGATGCTGCAATTGGTCTTAAGTGCAAACTAGTTGCCAAGCACTTAAATTTTGTTCAAGTAACTGCAGAAGCATTGAAAAGGCTGGATTTTGAGAACCAATCAAAAGTCCCTTTTTTCAGTGCCAATTTCAACCCGTTGCTGAATGAATGTTTGCTTGACGACTACCTGACATTGATGGTGAGCATTCAGTGTTAAGTCTGTATCAGCTCCCACATTCAGCACAGCACAAATCAGAATATATAAAGTATAAACATCTTGTATTGTTCTTTCATACAGCACACTTCTTACAATGTTGGATTAATCAAGATTAATCTCATGAGATCTTTGCATAATCCACTGTCAAATGCTGAAAGGAAAACAAAATACTTTAAGTGCCTTTTTCACTCTACAGTAAATTTCCCTTAGTTATAATGGTTTATAAAACAGTTTGTTTCCCTTACCTGTTCACTAGAAAAGTATCCATGTACATATTCAATTGCTTTTAATTTGTATTCCATCAAAACAGCCTATAAACACAGAAATAGCATTTGTCAGTCTTACAGGAATTAAGATGGAAAGTTTCTGACAAGTCTGTTGGGTGGTCAGAATATGTATCAGAAATGAAGATTCTATACATTTCGTAATTTATTTTCTCTTCATTGTTAGCTATCTTGGGTACAATTATTTGGTTAGAAGGGAGGATATACAGGTAGTCCTCAACTTTCAACAGTTCATTTACTGAGCTTTGAAGTTATATGGGCACTGAAAAAAGTGACATGACTGTTTTTCACATTTATGACCATTGCAGTATCCCATAGTCATGTGATCAAAATTCAGCCACTTTGCAACCATTTATGATGGTTACAATATCCTAGGATCATGTGATCATCTTTTGTGACCTTCTGACAAAGTCAACAGGAAGCTAGATTCACTTAATAACCATGTTGCTAACTTAACTTAGTAGCAGTGATTCACTTAACAAGTGTGGCAAGAAAAATGTTATAAAGTGGAACAAAATTCACTTAAGAAACGTCTTGCCCATCAACAGAAATTTTGGACTCAATTTTGGTCATAGGTCAAAGACTACCTGCAAATTCCTTAAATAATTGGGCCAAAAGTATCAGTATAATCATTCTAACCTGTCTCCCAAATTTAGTGAAGCTTTTACCTTCTGTACATCTTTATTGTACAAACATTGATTACCTTTCTAATTTCATCAAGAACTGTCTCAAATGCTTTTTTATCCATCTTGTTTTCTTCAGTCACAGCCTTTTGTCTGTTCCAGTCACCTTTTACTGCAGAATTGTCTCCTACTGAAGGAACAGAAAGGTTGTTGGTGGGGAATTTTTTAGGAGGATCCATTCATAGGACTGTCAAACAATACAGTTGTCTCTGTTAGAATTACAGAAACTTCTTAGGACAAACAAACATACATTCGTATCATACTCAGCCGGATATGAGCATCTTATACATTATGGTCTTAAGCAGAGGCAACAAGATAAACCTCTTGTTGTCTTGTGAAATATACTTTATATTAATAACGCAATTCAATGCGTTTTATATGGGTAAACTCTTTGAGTACAACAGCTGAACTGAACTGGTAAACCAGCTACTATGCTAACTCATAACATGGCTTGGTCTGTTTTATGCACCCAACCTCTGTTCTTCTAAACCTCGTTTTAGCACAATAATACAGATTCAATCACTGGTTTATTCAGTACTAGACATAAAGAAATCGTGGCCAAACGTGACATGTGAACGTCATGGACATTCTCTCTTTTTATAATACATGAGCGGCACACACGTTCCAGAGTGAATCCCTACAGCGAGAGGCTTGGCATGCTACTAGGAAGTTAAAACCCCGAGACCGAGTAGTTTACTCCTAGGTCAAGCCTTCCTTGCGTGGATTTGCCTTTAAGGATCGGCACCAGCTAGGAAAGCGATCTCCCAAGAGATCTTGCACCGCTCGGAAATGCAACCGCTTCGGGTGGCAACCTCGAAACAAGCGAGGCAGGCCCCAAACCTGCCCGCAAAACGGGGAAGGACCCGAAGCCCCGTCGCCGGTCCTCCAAGCCCGCGCTGGGCTCTACTTACCATCAGAGGCGGACCAGGAAGCGGGAGGAGGAAAAAGAGCCGCTGGCCGGCGACTGAACCAACCCGCGCGAGTCCCCGAGGCCCCCTCCGCTCGCACGAAACTTCGCTTCTCGGCGCGCCTCGGTGACGTCATCAGGCAGGCGCCTCCAATGAGCATCCTGCTCGCTTGCCCATCCTTGGTTTCACAGGGGATGCCGGGAAAGTTGCTGCGGTGCCTGAAGCCCCTTGCCGGGCTAAGCTCCACACGAAGAAGACGACGCCCACGAGCGCGCGGGAGGGATTTACTACTCCCGGCGCTCACTAGCGGTTGGAAGCAAGGATAACTTGAGCATTGACCGTATTCAAGCTTGCTTGAATACGCTTGAATGCCCCCTTCCTAGGTCTGAGTTCGGCTTCAGATCTCACCATCCCCATCTACTTGCCTAGAAATGACAGGAATTGAAGCTTTATATGGAGGGCACCGATTTGGAGAAGCCTGATGAGGTTGCCTTCCTCTTCACCTTCTTAGGGCTAAAATGCCAATTATTGAGCCAGGGTGCAGACAAAAGTTAGCTTTGGCACAGAATCTTATATTAAGCCACCTTTTTTTGAAAAAATGCAGTTAATGTTGACTCCTGGCCCCAAGATAGTTTCTGCAATTTTCTTGGCAAGAATTGAGGGGAGTAACTGGCCCACAGTCACCCAGTTATGTTCATACCTAAAGTGGGACTAAATTAACTCTTGGGTTCTTGTGCAATGCCTTAACCACTAGACCAAACTGGTCTCATCAGTCCAGCTTAGTTAACATTTATCGCAGGGTTTACAGCAGGGTTTACAGAACAGTTCGGTTGTAATTCCTGGTATCACACATCACAGTTAAGCTATACACAAGTTCAGACTGCATTGGGCAGTTTCACACAAAATGCAAATAAACAATTTTCCTTTTTCTGTGCACTTGTAACCTTAAAAAATGAACATTGAAGATGTTGAAGTTGATTGTTTGGTAACTAGATTTTGAGCCCACTTCAGCTGGGAAGTAGGAGAGAGACGCGCTAGATTGGAGTAGGGAGAAATTTTTCTCTTGCACAGCGTTAACGCTGGAGATTGTGTATTCAAGCTACATGTAGACAGATTCAGGACTCGCTTAAGTATATATAAATACACCATATAGTTAAAACTATGAAATCTGTAGCCCAGAAATGCTAATGGAAGAAAATCTGGACAATCTTGAAACAGGGTAGGTTGTGAAGAATCAGTTCATCAGTGGTTACTAGTACTGACCACTGTTCATTACCTTCCTTGAGACATTATGCTGCAAACCTCCTTGCTAGGAAACAACAAGAATACAAACCAGTTCAGATTTGTCAGTTTTTAAATACATTCAGATGCCCAGTGTGTCAGGGCTGTGCTAAACCCACGATCCAGCTGTACTTTTTCAGTCCTACGTTTGCAAATAGAGTAATGGCAGTGAAAGTACAACATACAGTAAATGATTTCCACTTGTCTAATGTAGCCTGAGGCTATTCAGATAAATTATTAATCCATTATTCCAAAATTTGGATCGCAGTGGTCCTTCTTGGGAAGGGAGCTGAGAACCGCCGCCCCCCTCGTCACGTCAGACATCCGACGTAAAGATGCTGTCTCGGAGTTACGGAAGCAAAGAATTTAGTCATGTTCGAGCAGGCGGGCAAGCATCGAGGTGCAAGCGGCAGACGCAC